>JAHKKF010483015.1:0-29074 GCA_019740295.1 Labeo calbasu | reverse complement strand
ACATGAACATCTTGGATGACAAGGAGGTGAATAAATTATTTGTAAATTGTTCTGGAAGTGGACTTCTCCTTCAATCTGACTGCTAACAGCCCTATAGAATTTATTGATAAATTGTAACAATTTGACATGAAAGGTGATGCATACATGTCAAAAGTTTAATAAATAGGCCTCTTTATAAAGGTAAATAAAAATATGCAGATTTAGGTATGTAAAAGCTCATAAAACACTGATGAAAATATCGCTTCAGAATAAATTGTTTACACCACCAAAAATCTCAGTGATGTGGTACTTTTGTGGGGACATTTTGTGTGGAATATTGTCTGCTAATACGAGAAGTCGTAGTAATAAATATCATTTATGACAGCGATGAAATTTAGTTTTCTTTTTACATTAAACACATTAAATATTACATATATGCATGTAATATAATGCACATTTCCATTACAGGTTTAGGTCCTAAATCTCACATAAGGTGGTACTAAAAAGGTCTTAAAAAGTCTTAAATTTCACTTGTTCATATCTGCAGAAACCCTGTGTACAGTTCTTTATTATAGTACTGGTTTTGATATATGCAACTGAATTTCAAATCAATATACAATTTGATCTTAATGTAAAAAAAATATATAATAATAAAAATAATAATAATAAAACCTTTAATCTTAATATAAAATATAAGCAGTATTATCCTAATACAAAATACGCTGTAATGGAACACCGGATTGGTATTGCACTGCATTATATTTAATTTCTGTTAAAGAACTATTGATGTGAGGGAGTCAGATAAGGAACAATAATACGTGTGCTGTGTGTGTGCTCACTTTTTTTTTTATGGGAAAAGCCTTTTTCCCGCCCACTCGTGTGTGCTGTGATGTGCATGTGGGTGGCTGGAGTTACACTGGTTATGAAACAGATTAGTGGTCATGAAGGACTCAGAGTCTGCGAGTCGTGCGTTTCTCTCCGTCTCTCATAGCAACACTGAAGAACAGCATCGGCTGCGCTCTCCTCATTTCATCCTTCTCCGTTTTTCTATTTTTAAAACAGCATAGAAATAAACCTAAAAAAGTTGATCTCAATCCTCTTAACTCTGTGTGTTCCTACAAAACACTTTTGGTATTTCAGATAAAGAGCTTTATTTGATCATAATGCTTAGTGGATGACTTGAGCTTGGGATGTCAGCTTTGTTTGTTTGCTCTCACTCAAATCCGCCAAATACAGGGGCGACACAATTCAGCAGAGCAGCTAAACTGAGCGGCTACCCATTCTTCATCCCTATTTCATCCATACTGTGTTTAGCTGATGCCACAGTAGTGCAATCAAATTTTTCTCCCTACTTGATGAATCAAAGCTCAAGAGACACAATTTGCTGTTTGTGACTGAGTATGTATAGGAGATAGATAGGCTGACATCAGAAGCGTTTTGAATTGCCATGTTTAAATCAAGTCTGTGGAGGATGTCATAAAGCTTCAGGCTAAAAAAATGGCATTGTTCCAGTAAATCTGTGATCCGTGATACTCTAGTTTATTTTGTAAGATGCTGGTGTGCTTTAAAATGTCTTGCTTAAACAGGAAACGCTCTTCAGGGAGCTTGGGTTTCACTGTGCTGCATTTTAATGAAGTCTAAACATAAGTTCAGGAGAAGACTGATCGTTCTGTCCTTCACACAAGCGTCTTTAAGAAACCACCTAATTGTCTC
This sequence comes from Labeo calbasu, assembly GCA_019740295.1. NCBI lineage: Eukaryota > Metazoa > Chordata > Actinopteri > Cypriniformes > Cyprinidae > Labeo > Labeo calbasu. Next base: position 27,382 of record JAHKKF010483015.1, on the reverse strand, counting down.
CAGTTTAGGGGGGTTATCGCCAGAGTCACCACTTTAAATGCTGAAGCTATTTAAAGTTCAGTGGATTCTGACTGACTAGCTTATAAGCTGGACCAAAACAAAAATAAAATAAAAATCATTCTAAAAGTCATTCCAATTATATTGTTCCTAAGCTTGTTTCTGCCTTGAGATAAAATAAAATAACATAAAATAAAAAATAAAATAAAATAAAGCTAACTCTGACTTTATATCTCACAATTCTGTCTTTTTTTTTTTTCTCAGAATACTGAGTGTATATCTCACAATTGCAATTTTAATACAAACTGAAATGTAAATTCCAAATTGTGAGATATAAACTCAGGAAAAATTAATAATTCTGAAAGTGATTTCAATGATATTGTTCCTATAAAAGCTTGTTTCTGCCTTGGGGTAAAATGAAATTAAATTACATTAAATTAAATTAAATTAAATTAACTCTGACTATATCTTACAATTCTGTCATTTTTTCCTCACAATTCTGAGTGTATATCTCACAATTGCAATTTTAATATAAACTGAAATATAAACTCAAAATTGTGAGATATAAACTAAAAAAAAAAGTCTAAAAGTCATTCCAATTATATTGTTTCTATGGAAGCTTGTTTCTGTCTTGGGATAAAATAAAAAAATATATAGTATAGTATAGTATATCTCACAATTGCAATTTTAATACAAACTGACAAATAAATTTGTTTCTGCCTTGGGATAAAAAAATAAAATAAAATAAAATAAAATAAAATATATAAATTGCTAGATATAAACTCCAATTCTGAGAAAGGTTGGAACTGCAAGAAAAGATAGAGAGATAGAAAAGTTGCAAGAGAATCACAATTTTTTGTCTCAAATAGAGATCACAATTATCCCACAATTCTGAACTAGACAAAATATTAATTGCATTCTATTTAAAGGGGTTTAATTAATTTGAAAGAATTATTAAACATTTTAATATATAATATATGTATTTAAAAATAATATATTTAATACACCATTTTTAATATTAAAATTAGGAAAAGTGGTTTGAAGGAATTCAATGACTCACACATAAATACTTTACTTGTTTCAGGATGAATCAGCATTTTTGAACGAATCTCTTGAATGAATGATTCAATGACAAATACATTTTAACAGTTACTTGTTGCCATGATGAAACAATGCAGTCGACGCAAACGTTATTTGATTGACTAGCATAATTTTGATCGCTACCATAGACATCAATGTTTATATCCAAACTATGACCTTTAATCCCAATATTTCTGTGATAATATGAATGACTATAAGACCTAAACATGGTAACTGTCTGCCCTCTGTTTCAGCGAAAGATTTGAATGTTCCAGTAAGACATTTTTTCAGAGGTTTAACAGATAAGGGGAACCGTTGTCATACAGAAATGAGATTGCGTGGGTGTTTGAATTGAGATCGTGATCTTTTAACGATTAATCGTGCAGTTCTAATCTTGTGATGCATGAGCATTTTTTTCTTTTTACCTTGTACCTACTTTGATCCTCCTATAACTCAGTGATGGAGCATTTCCAATTCAGTATTAGTAACACTTGAGGAGGAGGAGGAGCAGGAGGCCACTTTGTCATGATAGACACAATAGTGACTGAGAACATGTGATTAAATAAATTGTCAGTCAGCTCAAGTGTCTGGGACACCTGCATGGTTATAGAATGATATTTGACAGATGTGATTAAATCATAAGAAAACAAAACAGAAGGAAAATAACAATGGCCTATTAGTTCTCCTCACTGTGCATGGATGGACTCCTTATCAAAAGAATATATTTTCAACATCCAACTGTTAACACTCTCTCTTGTCAATCCACAGCACTAAACATCAAAGGCATGAACTGTCTCGTCCTAAGAGGATTTTATCACTTCTATCAAAAACAGGCTTTGGAAACTAAATAGATGACATCACCCTAGTTGGTGCTCACCATTTTTAGAACAGCAGGGGACACACATTAATCTCTTCAAAGCTCTGCTCTTGACGGTTCGAAACAGTGTGGGCAGGTCATCTTTAGAGAGGCCCGCTGATGTATACAAAGTGCTTGAGTTTGGAGAGCCATCTCCATAACAAACGGCTGGAGGGCAAGGCATTGAGGAGATACACATGCCTCCCCTCTACAGGGTCGTCTCCTTCTTCGGTGCGTTTCCACACCCTTTCCAGGGCCGTTTGCATCATTTGTCGGAGAGCAGTGGAAAATCCTTCCATCGCGAGGGCAGCTGGTTTGTTTTGGCAGGTGCCTGCCTCGCCGCACTTATCAGCTAACTCTCAGCGGTGCCTAAACATGCAGGGTTTTCCTCAAACACTGTATCTCATCGTTGTTTATATCAGATGTCCAAGCCATTTGGATGGTTCCCACATTGTATAAAGAATCATGCTATCTTGATTTTAACATCAGCCTTTGGGTATACACATTCATTCAAGTTAACTCCTGTTAATGTCTTCAGTGATATTGATTGGCTCTGTTGTGTTTTGTGTGTGTGTGTGTGTGTGTGCGTGTGTGTGTGTTTGCAGGTGAAGTGGAGTGGCAGTCCCGTTGAGTATAGTCTTGAGGGAGAGTTTCCAGAAATGCTCTTCACTATCAACAGGGAAGGAATCATTTACCTGAATGCCCCTCTTGACAGAGAAACACAGGACCAGGTAAAACATAAAAACTTCTCTCATACTTTTATAGCAATGAATGTGCTAAACCCTGTCTGAATGTTACAGGATGACTACACAAACTCTAATGTGCAATAGTTAATCTCTAATGTGATTTAGTTGTTTTGCTTTTGAATATTTAAAGGAAAAGAGAACAAGATTGAGAGCTGTGAAACTTTGAGTCTGGTGTTGCTCCAACCCCATTTTTACACTCAGTACAGTATTATTTATTGATGCTGATTTTTTATGCATTTATATTTATTTCTCTAATCAAGTAGTCCAGCGGGGACGTTAATGCTTGAGCCGGGTCCTGCACACTAGCACGTTTTTGGCAGCACACCAAATCCTGTGTCATGCTTGAGGATTATATGAACTAGTAAATAAATACTGCGCCTAAATATACCGTTCTAAATCCCTATCGTTTGATACTAATCGCACAGTGTTGTTACATGACTTCACTCCTCCAGCTATGGAACTCCCTCTACTGCCACGTTCACCCAGCAGCAGAATAAGGTTGCCAGTCTTGTGTTTGAGTCATTAATACGGTTGCGTTCACACAAATTTCATTTGTTTACAAGACAGCCGCATTCTACAACCGAACTCACACCAGTAAATTTTCAGGACTCATAACCAATTATCTGTCATGTTATACAGTGCGAGAGAGCCTCTCTGCAACTTGTTGTGGTTTGCATGTTAGGTTTCTTTGGTCTGCATGTGACTCAAATCCCCTCCATACTGAGGTATAACCCTTCTGTTGATTAATTAAAGGGATAATTCACCCAAAAATGAAAGTTCTGTCATTAATTACTTACCCTCATGTTGTTCCAAACCTGTAAGACTTTCATTCATCTTTGGTACACAGATTAAGACATTTTGATGAAATCTAAAAGCTTTCTGACTGCTTTGACTGCAACACAACTGCCACGTTCAAGGCCCAGAAAGGTAGTAAGGACATCAATAAAATAGTCCATGTGACATCAGTGGTTCAACTGCAGTTTTATGAAGCTACAAGAATACTTTTTTTTGTGCACAAAGAAAACAAAAAACGACTAGTCAACAATTTCTTCCATGTCAGCGTGTTCATGAAAGTATCATCACATGTGCTTGAAAACAGGCCCCAGTGCATCCAGGTTCTATGTCAGAATGCCAACTTCTGCGTCAGCAGCACCACACGCATATGTGTACACACAGCGAAGACTGACATGGAAGAAAGTTGTTGAAGAAGTATTCTCGTAGCTTCATAACATTACGGTTGAACCACTGATGTCACATGGGCTATTTTAATAATGTCATTTCTACCTTTCTGGGCCATTTGAACATTTCAGTAGCATTGCTGTATATGCAGGGTCAGAAAATATCTTAATTTGTGTTCCAAATATGAACAGAAGTCTTACATGTTTGGAACAACATGAGGGTGAGTAATTAATGACAGAATTTTCATTTTTGGTGAACATTGTTAACCTTTCTTCCGTTCTTCTTCGGAACACAAATTAAGATATTTCTGATGAAATCTGAGAGCTTTCTGACTCTGCATAGACAGTAATGCAACTAAAACAGTCCCAGGCATTGATAAAATAGTCCATGTGACATAAGTAGTTCAGCTGTATATTATGAAGCTTAAGTACTTTTTGTGCACAAAGAAAACAAAAATGACGACTTTACTGACTTTATTCAACAATTTCTTCTCGTTTGTGTCAGTCTCGGCCGCCATTTATAAGAGTAGCCTACACGACACATACGTGTGGTGCTGCTGATGCTGATGCTGACGTAGAACCTGGATCCACTGCACTTTGTTACAAGCAAAGGAAGATGCACACTGTACATAAAAAAGTCTTCATAAACATGTCTGAAGATTTCGACTTTTGCCCAGCCTTACTTATTTGAACAGGAATAGACAGACGATGAACTAAGAGATATGGACGTTCTACGTCAAAACATCAGCTCTATCAACAGCACCACGTGCATCGAAGACTGACATGGGAGAGAAAAAAATTGTTGAATAAAGTCATTATTTTTGTTTTCTTTGCATGCAAAAAATATTCTAGTTGCTTACGGTTACGGTTAAACCACTGATGTCACATGGACTATTTTAACGATGTCCTTACTAACTTTCTGGGCCTTCAACGTGGTAGTTACGTTGCTGTCTATGCAGGGTCAGAAAGCTCTCGGATTTCATCTTAATTTGTGTTCAGAAGATGAACGAAGGTCTTACAGGTTTAGAACGACATGAGGGTGAGTGATTAATGACAGAACTTTAATTTTTGGGTGAACATATATGAAATAACCCCCATATATAACATACAAGAAATCACCTCGTAGCAGATCTATACAGGTGGAGCTGGGGATGGTGGAGGGTTTCTGAAGGACACAGCAGCTGCTACAGCAAGCATTAGCCAAATATTTGAATGTTGAGCAACAAGCTCATTGGCTGCTGATATACGAAAGAACCAGTCAGCTACGCCATGTGATAATGATGTCATTATGTCAGATTGAGTTAGATCATACTGCACCATCTAGAGGTTCATGACAGAACTTTGGATTTGTCAATCGCAAACAATGACACTGTGAATTTAGCTTAATTGTCTAATGATGTTCCAGTGTAAATATGTCTGCTTATGGCCATCAGATAATTAGCCACTTTTACATCTTCAAATTTATAAGGAACCCTTTGAATTTAAACCAACAGGTGTTTTAGACACAGAGAAACAAACATATTTTCCATAGCTCTTGCTTTGTTTTTAATCATTTGTATATTGACTCTGTGGGATTTCAGTGAGCACGATTTCTTTTCATCATGTACTCCAGGGCACAGATGACTATAACACATCGGTGGATGACATAGCGATTCTTTGCAAATGAGAAATCACAACAATCCCTTTTCCTTTTTAGTTTCATATTGACATAGTGGTGGAGAGGCCAGATGGCAGGGAGATTGCTAAGCCCGTGGAGCTGCGAGTGATGGTGGGGGACGCCAATGACAATAGACCCACGTTCCCACAGATGCAGTACCACACTGTGGTCAAGGAGCTTGCGACTAAAGGTTACACACACACACACACTCACTATATAAATGCTACGTACATACTAAAACAAAAACGTTTAGCTAGGGGTATGATCTTCTGCTTGCAGGTACAGAGATTCTCACAGTCCAAGCAGCCGACAACGACGATCCGAAAACTGATAACGTGCGGATATTTTATCGCCTGGTGGGACAGATGCCTGAGACTCCCCGGAATTTGTTCCGTGTCGACCGGGACTCGGGAGTGATCACGGTGCAGGCAGACAGCATGGAGGGCACCGCTCCACAGTACACACTCACCATCACGGCAGAGGACGCTAAAGGTCGACGCATCCCATACACTGATCAATGCTAAATTAGTCTAGTAGAATGGCACCACGTAATTAAACCGTTGTCATTTTGTGCAATTTTCTCTGATTGGTTTGTGTGATTAGAGACACCTTTTTTCAGATTTCACGTTGTGATGTTCAGACATAATTTCATGTAATACTTGAGGTAGTCACTGTAGTTATGCAGCATGATGGAGCTGCTATAATTGATCTCTGTAATTTCATGGACCCGACTAATGGCTCTCAAAATGTCACTTCTTTCCACACACACAGTGTGACTAGTATGTCAGCTGACATAAATAATATGCCATGTAGAATCTGATATGTTGTCAGACTGTAGCATGAGATTGTGCAAGATTTTATGTCACTTGAAATGAATGGCAGTCAACAGAACTAACTAATGATGCAATACTGTTATAAATAGATAATCAATATGTTCTCGGACTTGTTTCTCAGGGCTGAACAGCTCCTGCACGGTTATAGTCAAAGTTCTGGATGAAAACAACAACCCACCCATCTTTTCTCATCATGAGGTATGAGCTGTGCATGATGGGGACTGATATGTCTGTGTTATGTGTTGTTTTCAGTTTTGTGAATGAGACACATCTGATGTTTTAGCTGTCTTCTCAGCTTTTCTTTCTCGCTTTATTTCTGTTTTTCTCTTAGTGTGTGTGTTTTTAGAAAATGTGATTTACAGAGACAGATGAGATAAAGAGCTCTCAGAGGGAATCCATGCTTTAATCTCAGGCTTATTGACATGTAATAATTTAGCTGGCAGTGTTTCTTTTTTTAGTTTTGAGCACTACAAATGGACAGTGTCCACAGCGATAATTGGTTACACCAATTACGTTAATTCAGATGAATTCTGCATTTTACCAGTAATGATCTCAGTTCTATGATTGCTTGCTTGCGAGTCTTTTTCGTTCATTTTTATTATGCACATTTGAAAAGCAAGTATTGTTTCTTATTACAGAGTTATGGTTAAATTCAAAGTACCAGATCTAAACCCAAAAATATATTACATTTAGGAATGAATGATGCATACCATAATAATTATTAACCAACTTTATATTATATATTTGTCATTTATTGGTATCAGTTGATATTGGATATACTTTCTTGATTTTTAGATTTAGATTAAAGAGTTAATAGTTCACCCAGAAATGAAAATTCTGTCATGATTTTCTCACCCGCATTTCAACCTGTATGCATTTCTTTCTTCTGCAGAGCACAAAAGAAGATATTTTGAAGAATGTTGGTAACAATTTTGGTTCCCATTGACTTCTAATGTTTATTTTGTATATACAGTACTCTTTGGTTACCAGCATTTTCATCAAAATTTATCTTTTATGTTTCACATAATAAAAAATTTAGATTTGGAATGACATGAAGATGAGTAAATCATGACAGAATTTGCATTTGTGAGTGAATGGTGATGACAAAGGTGAAGTCTTTAGGTATATAAATTTATAAATCTTTATTCATTTAAAAATTAAACCATAATTTTTAGCAAATCTCAAATCAATATAATTTTTTTATTGCACTTTGTTTTTTAGACAAAATGGTGTCGAATTTTAATATAAATTTCATAGAATATATGATAGAATTTGTTTTTTTGGGTTATCAGCCAGAACAATAAAATCATTTTCATCACATCTATATCAGCAAGAATGTTAATATCAGTACATAAATACATTGAGCAAGCAAATGAAATATAATGTACTGTGCTGTGATGTTAATGTGGATCTTAAGATAAAATATTTGCATTATGTATCTGATTCTCCTATTTTTGGTCAAATTTCTTACCCCGAGGTGATTTCTAAAAATGGCCACTTACTAATTTGTAGCGCTATTTATTGGTACATGAGCGCATTCACTTATGCAGAAGAGCCGTAAGTGCCTTTCTTATGTCATCATCTTTGTTCACTGATGCAGCCAAGTTGAATAATAAACAGGGAGATGATCACTCACTACAGTGACGGAAAGAGATGAGCAAAAGTAGAGATGGAGAGCAGATGCAGGATGGAGGCAGGCAGTGGTCCCTGATTTCTGGAAAATACCCTGCGTGTTTACGCCTACGTGTTGTGAATAATACAGGAGATGTACGTGGGTGCAGACAGAGTGCTGGTGCGAAGATGGAGGGCAGCAGCGGTGGAAGGGTAAAAAAGCAGCGCTGGCTTGAATTCAGCAGGTATATTTAGATCCGCTTTGAAAGAAAAGGAAGACATGCTCTGTTCTGCATTCTGGGAACATCCATAAAGCTCACCTCACTGGCTGTGTGCCTTTCATTTTCATTATGTATCCCCTAATTTAGTTGACAGTGAAGTTTAGTCACTATGATGCAGCCAAAAGATGAATGATGTTTGGAGGAACGCTGCTGTGTTTAAATTAATAAACGGTGTTGTTTGCGGAAATACACAAACACACTCATATATCTTCTGCTCTCCTGCTAGACACTTTGACATGCCACATTCAGCTATCGTTTTGTTTCCTTTCTTCCTCTGTTTAGTTATTTTTCTTTCACTCTCTCTAGAAGTATGAACATTTTTAGAAGGTCATGTCTGTGTGTCAGGAGGTTAGTTGTGAAGTGCAGGGGGTGTGCTGACAATCCTTGGTTGGGCAGACCAGTGAACTATAGCAAGTGGTCAAGGTTGTCCACTTAGCATGGTTTTGTTAGCTCCTGCTGGTAGATGTTGTAACTGCACCATCTGAATTCCGAAAGCATCCTTCTCCATTGACAGCCATTCAGGGGAAGAGTGGGAATGAGTACAGGGGGCCCAGATCTATTGGGGCCCCACAATATTTTGTATTATTATCAGTGTTGAAAACAGCTGTGCTGCTTTATTTTTTTTTTTCAGAACTCTCTGATGAAAAGAAAGTGAAAAAGAACAGAATTTATTTGACATTGATTTTTGTTTTTTTGTAACAATATAAATGTCTTTACTGTCACTTTTGATTAAGTTAAAGGGATAGTTCAGCGAAAAATGAAAATTCTGTCATTATTTACTCACTCTCAGGTTCCAAATCATGTTCTGTATCTCTGAAGTGGAGATCACTCAAAAATTACACATTTAATGCATACATTGGTCCAGTAGGCCTCAATCATGAAACACGAGCAGAACAAATTTTTGTGTAAATCGTTCGTAAAGCCATTCTGACTTTCGAATTCATGAAAATGTTTCTGTTTTCAAAATGTTAGAAAGAAATGCTGCATAAAACATTCTGTATTCTTTTTGGCAAACTGATGACACTGAATTTTGATGCGCTGCCATAATAATATTTTACAAGTTCATTTGCCCTTGTCTTTTTCTGTCACTTTTTACCCAGCCGTCCAATCAATGGAGAAGGGGTGGGACAAATACACTATCAGTCAAAAGTTTTTTAATGTTTTTTAAAGAAGTCTCTTCTTCTCACCGATCCTGCATTTATTTCATCCAAAATACAGCAAAAAAATTGTGAAATATTTTTACTATTTACAATAACTGTTTTCTATTTGAATACATTTTAAAATGCAATTTATTTCTCTGATTTCGAAGCTGAATTTTATCATCGTTACTCCAGTCGCATGATCCTTCAGAAATCATTCTAGTATTCTGATTTGCTGCTAAAAACATTTATTATTATTATTATTATTTTGAAAACAACTGAATAGAATTTTTTCAGGTCCCTTTGAAGAACAGAAAGTTCAGAAGAACAGCATTTATCTGAAATAGAAATATTTTGTAACTATAAATGTCTTTATCATCTCTTTTGATCAACTTAAAGCATCCTTGCTAAATAAAAAGTATTCATTTCTATAATTTCCCATAATTTCACATGTATATACTGACTCCAAGCTTTTGTAGTGTACAATGTTACAAAAGCTTTTCATTTCAGATAAATGCTGATCTTTGGATCTTTCTATTCATCATAGAATCCTCAAAATCTACTCAACTGTTTTAAATATTATTAATAGCATATTAGAATGATTTCTGAAGGATCATGTGACACTAAATACTGGAGTACTGATGCTGAAAATTTAGCTTTGGTCACAGGGCTAAATTATATTTTAAAATTTATTCAAAAAGAAGACAGTTATTTTAAATAGTAAAATTTTTTTACAGTTTTACTGTTTTTGCTGTACTTTGGATCACATAGATGCAGGCTTGGTGAGCAGAAGAGACTTCTTTTGAAAAAAAAAACCTAAAAAAATCTTTTGACTGGTAGTGTACTACACCGACCAACCATCCTACTTGTACAACTGGCCAGCTGGCTGTTGTCAGAAGAGCGCCTGCCATTTTTTCACCTGGCCTATTAGTCTTTTTCGCATTTATGCAATACACTGGAGCCAAACCTAAGAAGGGAATCCAGAATATTCCGCTGCATTCCTGGACACATAATTTACATAACTTGTAATTCATAGGCGGGGATTATGCTAATTGTGAATGAGTGTGCACGGCGCCCTATTTACAAATGATTGGAATTCATTAACATACACGTTTAACTATTAAATCTAATGTTTTAATAGTTAAACAAAGCGTTTGTGAAAGTTTTCTGTAAGGTTTGTTTTACGCGCTAATTACTCTGAATTTACTCATATATTTATGCAGGTTGAATGAATGAGGCCCAATGTGTTTTGCCTTAGAAACATAAATATCATTTATTTAAAGTCTCTGACCATGAAGCTGTCACAAATATTGTGGTATCCAATCACACACTTTTTAATGATTCCATTATTGTCTATTTTGATCACAATTACATACACTATCTCAGCAATTTTTTATTTATTTCTGTCTCTCTAGTATGGACCCTTCCACTTGGCTGAGGATTCCTCAGTGGGCACGACAGTCACTGTAGTGTCAGCATGGGATGCAGACGAGTGGGGTGGAGACAGCTGGCAGGTGGACTACAGACTTGAATCTGGGAATGAGGAGGAGGTTTTTACTCTAGTCACCGACAGGCAGACTAATGAAGCCGCCCTCATCCTTGATAAGGTATCGTCTCTGCCTGAATAGATAAACGTCTTTTAAAACGTGCTTTTAAAGCACAAACACCTTTCATTTTTTAAAAAAAGCAATAACTTTTAGTGGTCTGTTCTTTTTCACTGAATTAGGAAAAAAAAAGTTAAATTATCACCCTGACATAATGTGATTGTTCTTTGTTTATACAACTTTTAATCTGTGGTATGAAACTGATGTACTGTCGGAAACTTCTGAACACATCCAAGTGAGCCACATGCAGTTTTTCTGAAGTGCTTACAGAATGGGACTGACACTGCAGATGCTCATCGTCAAATCGTCAAAATGTATGATCGTTCATACTCTTGAGTTACTATAATTATCTCTGTGTTTACCTTTGCTGAACAGTTTTATTTATACAAGCTGGTATTTTTATAGGTAACGTTAAGTACATGATGAGGTTTAAGTGTTAAGTTGTTCACCACTCAGCCCCCAAAACTTCATACACTACATTTCAAGCTAAATATTTCCCAAAAAGAGATTTTTGAGTTTTAAATAATTTATATACTCATCAAGAATTGACACGTGTGAACTAAAAATGTCTTTGCCTGGTTGGTTAAAAATGGGTCATGTAAATGACAAAAAATGTGTCATTCTTGTATAAAATGCAACTTGGTTTGATTTAACACAATTAACTTTATACCTATTAAGTGGGGCTTAGATTTTTAAATGCTTTTCTATGGTCGTTGCGTAAAAACAAACAGTTAAGTCATTATTTAGCAGACCATTCAACCAGGGCTCAAGGCCTAATCCACACCGTGACCTACATTCCCTTCAGGTGATGCAGTTGTTCCACTGATTAGTGTCACTGATTCGCTTGATCTTGGACTCTGTCCACCCCATATGTGATATACAACCAGTCTGCTCCATTTCTGACATCTTGTATTCATGTTTTTTTCAGATTGCAAGCTGGGAGTTGATGACATTTCAACAAAGGGTTTCTGAGCCAGTTGTTTTACCTTGTGTTTATCTGTGTTCTCGTCAACTCCGCACAACTCTCTCTGTTGTTGTTTTGTGGCTCAGTAATTAAGTAATTGTACTGTATACTAAATTAGCAGGCACTGATTACAGTACGTCATGTTTGCAGCATGGGCAATCGAGACCACATATATTTTGTGTTTCTCAGTAAAAGAACTGTTTTTAGGTAAACAACAGAAATCAATGGAATTTACTGTTGCCTTGAAGCATTTTAGACCAATGTTTTTACAGTTGACGGGAGCTAGTATAAATATTGTGTGTGTCTTTGGTTTTATGCAGGGATTGGCTGAGGATTTGAGAACAGCTCATTTCTTGTCCATGGTGACAGGTGTGCTGAACACACTCGTGTGTTCTGAGTGGAGCAAAAGGATAGAGCCTTGTGTAACATTTTTAGAAATTCTTTGTTGTAAAAAGTCAAAGGGTCAAAATAACATGACAAGAAGGGTTTGATTTTCCTGATGTCATAACGTAGAACCTGCAAGTTGTCTGGTTGTGCTGAAGTGGCCAATGATGTCTTAAAATGATAGTTCACCCAAAAATGAAAATTCTGTCATTAATTAATCATCCCCATGTCGTTCCAAACCTTCGTTTATCTTCAGAACACAAATTAAGATGTTTTTGATGAAATCCAAGAGCTTTCTGACCCTGTGTAGACAGCAATGTTACTACCACTTTCAAGACCCAGAAAGGTAAGGACACTGATTAAACAGTCATGTGGTTCAGCCATAATTTTATGAAGCTATGTGAATACAAAGGTGAGTAAATAATGACAGAATTTTAATTTTTGGGTAAACTAACTGTTCACCAAAAAATACTACCAGGATTTTGGTTGCTGTTTGATTTGTGTTCCTAGTTGTACAGTACACTGATGTTGTGATTGACTGGAATCACAACCAGTGTTGACAGATAGGATGGATGATTTCCAGCCCAAAAGCTTAAAAAAACCCGCCCACTCCAACAAAAAAAACGCCCAAAGATTTAACTGTCAAAATAATGTGATAGAATGTTGTTACAATGTCAATCAAGGTTAAGGACCATTTTAACTCCTTAAAACTAAATAATGACAACAAAATGACATAAATATAGATACATTTCCCAGGTAAACAGATCAAATCAGTGCAAGTACATTAGAGAGAATTACCAAATATGATTAAAATAGTCTTTGCAAGCAGACACTGTCAAAACGGCAACCAAGAAATTTGTGTCACACTTTAACTTCAAACAGAACTAGAGGAAGTATTTTCTGAAGTTGATTGTAGAACATAATACGGAACTTTGAACAGTCATAACTAATCAAGTCCAGCAGCTTTCAAGGATATAGTACCAATCTGGACCTTTTAGAAGATAAAAGATTTTGATTAAATTATTAAACTGTGCCCTGATTTCGGAGTTGCAGTGATATTATAACCTTGTTGTGTAATTCACGTTTTCAGAGTTGAGTCACTCTCACACTCTTTACAGGCACTGTGATCACTTGAATATCACGCTAAAAAATGGTCATTCATGAATCATCATGTCTGTCTGCTGATCTCTAGTGACTGGCTATAAGTGTGGCTGTCGACATCAACATCAGCACCAGTCATCTTTGCAGTGTGCGTGTGTGTTTAGTAACGTTGTAATGACTGAATGGATGCAGTGCATGCAGTCTTGGGTTTGCTTGTTAACCAATTAGCCTATACACTTCAGATGATTGAAAACCGCCAAACTGACCCAAAATCAGCCCAAATTTTATCCACCCACCCAAGCCAATTTTGATCCGCAGAATCAAATTCAAAATCGCCCAGTTGGATGGGAACCCACACAATCTGGCAACACTGATGACAACTGGAATAAGGGCAGAGACTGACAGAACATCAGGGTCTGGTCAGAATACTGTCTGCTCTTTAAAATACAAGTGAAATAATGAATTAAATTAAGTGACGTTTGGATGTGATATTACTAGTGGACTGACTTCCAGTCAGTAGCATTAGTCTTTTTCTCTCTGTCTGTTTTTTTCATTTTCTCCTTTCTGACATCATCATTTCCTGACATCATCATTTGTTCTTAATTATAGTAAGACTGATTTTAGTTGTTGTTGACTTTTCAACAGACAAGCTTTAAAGGAGAAGTCCACTTCCAGAACAACAATTTACAGATAATGTACTCACCCCCTTGTCATCCAAGATGTTCATGTGTTTCTTTCTTCAGTCATAAAGAAATTATGTTTTCGGAGGAAAACATTTCAGCATTTTTCTCCATATAATGGTCTGCTATGGTGCCCCGATTTTGAACTCCCAAAATGCAGTTTAAATGCGGCTTCAAACGATTCCAGATGTGGTTGTAAATGATAAAGGAAGAATGGTCTTATCTAGTGTAACGATCAGTTATTTTCATTAAAAAAATACAATGTAAATACTTCTAAATCTCAAACACTCATCTTGTCTTGCTCTCCCTGAACTCTGTATTCTGGTTCAAGACAGTTAGGGTATGTTGAAAAACTCCAATCGTATTTTCTCCCTCAACTTCAAAAATCATTTCAAAATCATCCTACATCGCTGCAGAAGTAATGACACAGTCTTTGCAAAGTGAACATGCAAAGAAGATCAAACACCCTTAACAAAAAAGCTAAAACAGTGATATAGGACGATTTTGATGTCGAGGGAGAACATGAGATAGGAGTTTTTCGACATACCCTCACTGTCATGAACCGAAAAAAAAAAACAGTCCAGGCAAGTAAGACAAGATGAGCGTTTGACATTAAAAAGTATATAAATTGTATTTTTTTAATGAAAATAACCGATCGTTACGCTAGATAAGACCCTTCTTTCTCGGCTGGGAGCACATTTGGGATCATTTGAAGCCGCATTTAAACTACATTTTGGAATTTCGAAATTGGGGCACCATATCAGTCCATTATATGGAGAAAAATGCTGAAATGCTTTCCTCAAAAAATATAATTTCTTTACAACTGAAGAAAGAAAGACATGAACATCTTGGATGACAAGGGGGTGAGTACATTACATGAATTTTTGTTTTGGAAATGGATTTCTCCTTTAAAGGTTAAGCCCTGAGAATTAAGTTAAATGAGAAATGAAAAGATGACAATTACAGGTGTAGACAAACAAAAATGTTGTGACTGTCATTACCACCCACTGTCACATCGACATTTATCTGCATTCTGTTACCTTTTGTATCACAGCCTTGTTTTCCTGGAAGACAGCCCAGTGTATGCTATACTGTCAGAGTGATGTTAGCAGGTTGTGCGCATCCACAGAAATATCTGACCTTCAATCTGATGATGACATCAGAGCATACAATGGGTCATTCAGAACCTGATTTGAACACATTTTACCTTCAGAAATGCGGTTTGACACATTGTGATGACTAGTGAGACACTCTCAGATTGTGTGATTTTGTCCTAGTCTACAGTGTGCTGGTACAGATTATTAAGAGAACTGCCTGTGAAAATCATAGCACTACTTTTTTGTTCTTTTATGTTCATAATTACAGAGTGGCATTATTTCTATTGAAGCCATCCTCCAAGCTTCAAAAAAAGTAATGTACAGTGTTCATTGTGTGCAGGTGCTAGACTTCGAGCGGGAGAATGAATACATACTGGTACTGAGCGCTCAGAACCCAGTTGCGCTGGTCCGAGGCAGATACGGACCCGCATCCACAGCAACTGTCACCATTTTTATTGACGACATCAATGAAGGCCCCGTTCTATCTCAAAGCCATTATGAAGTCACTGTCAGAGAAGGGGAGGAGCCAGGACGTGTCATTGCCACAATCAGAGGTTATGACCCCGACTCGCATCCAATCAGGTAAGGTGGTATTTCACTTATTTAAATTAGTAAAACTGCCAATCACAATACAGATTTGTATATATACACATCGATTTCCACCCTGCAAACAACTTCAAGTTGTCCCTTTCATTTGTGAAATTTAATTTCATTCCCCAAATTAAAGGGACAGTTTAAGGAAAATTTCGTCATTAAGTACTTTTGATGAAATCCAAAAGCTTTCTACCCCTGCATTGACAGCAACACAACTGAAACGTTCAAGGCCCAGAAAGGTAGTCAGGACATTGTTAAAAAAGTCCATGTGACATCAGTGGTTCAACTTTAATTTTTTTGAAGCTACGAAGGTACTTTTTGTGCTTTTTAAGCAGGATTCTTCTGGATTTCATCAAAAATATCTTAATTTGTGTTCCAAAGATGAACAGACATCTTACAGGTTTGAAACAACATGAGTAATTAATGACAGATTTTCATTTTTCGGTGAACTAAGCCTTTAATAAATCTCAACTGACATAAATGTCATGTTCTCGAAATCTAAAACACACATAGAAAATTCACTATTTGCTTAAAACTTAAAAAAAGACTCAATCCAGAAGTGTACATCTAAATGTAGATGTGCGGAAGCATAATTTAATATTTCGTATGTGTGTGAGTCTGTAAATATTGTCATTGTCAATTACTGTGTGTGTTCAGGTTGTGGATTGAACACGATGTACAAGCAGGTGTTATCCTGCCGTTCAGATGTTGCCATATAATTTCATGTACCTGACATGACTGATTCTGATTCCTTGGCTAAACAGCAGAGGAAGTAGTGCATAAAATTGCAGACATCTGGTGTGATCTAAGACTACTGTCTAAAGAATAGTTACTCGTTCATGTAGATTTCAATCATACATTTTCCATTGTAAGGTGGAAAAAACTGAATCTTGATCTAACATGAAAAACAGTAATATTAATAAAACAGTAATAACTGGTTCTTTTGTAATATATTTTAAAATGTCATTTATTCCTGTGATGGTAAAGCTGAATTTTCAGCAGCCATTATTCCAGTCTTCAGTGTTACATGATCCTTCAGAAATTCTTCTAATATGCTGAAATCATTTTCTTTGTAGATGAGCATTAACATTTCTTTAGGAAAGAGAATGATATGTGATTCAAACTCTGGCTGTTCTTTCTTCAGGTATTCGCTGAGAGGAGACACTAAGAAATATTTCTCCATTGGGAAGTACTCAGGAGAGCTCAAGACGGTCCAGGCTTTGGACAGAGAGGAGAACAGTACCTACACCATGGAAGTAGTGGCTGAAGATGGGCGTAAGAGAAATTTTACCCCCTCCTCATGCTGTGCATTCACTGTGGAGGGCTGTCAATTCATGTTGTTTGTTTGAATAAACATGTCCATCAAACTGAAGTTATTATACAGAGCAAGTACAAGAAGAAGATGCTATCAATGCGAGACATCTGGGGAAAATCAACATCCCTCGGCTTTCTCTTTTTCAAAATCATCAGTGCTGCCGAGACACTTGACATTTCAAAACGCTGTGACAGGCTCTATTCACTATCAAATCTCATTGAAAATTCTAGGCCACATCCACACGCTGTGAGAGAAATCTCAGACATTGTAACTAGGAGTGAATGAGTCACCAGCTGAGCGTATGAACGATGTGTGTGTGTGGTATAGAATTCCACATCATCCCTCCGCACATGAACGTAGGGCATAAATCAAAGATTTGAGGTGTGAAGGTCACACAGTTCACCCTCCAATTACATTCTGCCCCCATCAGCGCTCTCAGATGAGAAATCAGTCCGGTCCAGAATGCTCAGTCACAAATGTTTACGGGGGAGAAAAAATAGAAGAGAGATGAGACGAGAACAAGAGATGTGACTCACAACTGCCTGTCTTGCGTAGTCTTAAGTGTTGAAGCAGGATCGAAAGTGAGAGGGAGGGTATAAGAGGAGGGAGAAATAAAGAAACTATAGATGATAGACAAAAATAATACACATACTTCAGTATCTGAGAGCTTCTGACCTTCGAAGAATTGTATTTTACACTGGGCTGCAGAAAGAGGTGCATAAAAATTTACATAAAGGATTACAAAGCCGTATGAAGGAAATTATGCCACATGCTTTTCAGATATTTTTTTATGTAGGAACATTTTATATATATAACTATATATATAAAATTATATATATATATATATATAAAATTGAGGTCAAAAGTTTACATACACTTTGCAGAATCTGCAAAATGTTAATTATTTTACCAAAATAAGAAGGATACAAAATGCATGCTATTTTTCTTGCTATTTAGTACTGACCTATAGTAATAAGATACTGACCTTTAGTAATAAAATATTTAACATAAAAGATGTTGTCATATAGTCCACAATAGTAAATAACAGTTGAATTTATAAAAATGACCCTGTTCAAAAGTTTACATACACTTGATTCTTAATACTGTGTTGTTACCTGAATGTTCCGCAGCTGTTTTTTTTTTTTTTGTTTAGTGATAGTTGCTTATGAGTCCTTTGATTGTCCTGAACAGTTAAACTGCCAAGTCCCCACAAATTCCTTGGTTTTTCAGCATTTTTGAATAATTAAACCCTTTCCAAAAATGACTGTATGATTGATTGAGATCCATCTTTTCACACTGATGACAACTGTGGACACATATGCAACTATTACCGAAGGTTCAAACACAAATGATGCTTCAGAAGGAAACACAATGCATTAAGAGCCGGGGGTGAAAACTTTGGAACAGAATGGAGATGTGCAAATTTTTTTTAATGCCTTTCTTTTTATGTATTTATTGTCTAAATACCACATTTTTTATTTCGTACTGCCCTTCAGAAGCTACAGAAAATACCTACATGTTTCCCAGAAGACAAAAGTGATCTTTAAATTCAAGATGTTTTCACCCCCCAGTTCTAAATGCATTGTGTTTCCTTCTGAAGGATCATTGAGCATTTGAACTTTCTGTAATAGTTGCATATGAATCCCTCTGTTGTCCTCAGTGTGAAAAGATGGATTTCAAAATCATACAGTCAGTGCTGAAAAGGGTTCAAATACAAAAAAAAGCTGAAAAACCAAAGAATGTGTGGGACCGGAAAATAAAATAAAAAATATAGCTGTGGATCATTCAGATAACAACACAATATTAAGAATCAAGTGTATGTAAACTTTTGAACTGGGTCAATTTTATAAATTCAACAATTATTTTATCTTGTGAACTACATGTAAACATCTTTTGTGTGAAATATCTTATTCATGTCAGTACTAAATGAAAAATATGATCGCTCTTATTTTGGTAAAATAATGCATTTTATTAATTGATTTAGCAGATTCTGACCTCAACTGTATATGTGACCCTGGACCACAAAACCAGTCTTAAGTCGCTGGGGTATATTTGTAGCAACAGCCAAAAATACATTGTATGGGTCAAAATTGTTGATTTTTCTTTCATGCCAAAAATCATTAGGAAATTAAGTAAAGATCACGTTTCATGAAGGTATTTTGTTAAATTCCTACTGTAAATATATTAAAACTTAATTTTTGATAAGTAATATGCATTAGTAAGAGCTTCATTTGGACAACTTTAAAGGTGATTTTCTCAATATTTTGATTTTTTTGCACCCTCAGATTCCGTATATTCAATTAGTTGTATCTCAGCCAAATATTGTTCTATTCTAACAAACCATACATCAATGGAAAGCTTGTTTATTCAGCTTTCAGATGATGTGTAAAGCTCAAATGCGAAAAATTGACCCTTATGACTGGTTTTGTGGTCCATGGTCACATATGTAAAATATTCTTCAATAAAACCTTAATGTTCAATTTAATTCCTACATCTTTTAAAAGCACTGCCAGTGTTTACCGTAGTTTAACCCAGATATCTATCTCTACATATTTTGGCAAATCTTCGCAATCTTGCAATTCTATAACTAAATCTGAATTTCTTTTCCCATGTAACGCGTCAGCCATGGTTCCATACCGGCTAAACACCCTCTGGCTCTGACTGCAACAATAGCTGCACCCCAATCTCTTGCTTAAGGTTTGGCTGAAAAAAGATTGACGAATCTGACCGAGCAGCCCTAAATGTTTTGATGGTGCCTGGAGGTTCAGTGTTTACACTTTAAGGGAGATAAACCCATGAATTACATACAGCAATCAATGAACAATAAACTGGATTAAAAGAATGAAATTTGACATAAAAAAAAAAAAACCTTAAAGAAGAAGTCCACTTCCAGAACAAAAATGTACAGATAATGTATTCACCCCCTTGTCATCCAATATGTTCATGTCTTTCTTTCTTCAGTCATAAAGAAATTATGTTTTTTGAGGAAAACTTTTAAGGATATTTCTACATATAGTGGACTTCTACAGTGCCCTCGAGTTTGAACTTGTTTAAATGCAGCTTCAAAGGGCTATAAACAATCCCAGCTGAGGAAGAAGGGTCTTATCCAACGAAACGATCTGTTATTTTCTAAAATAAATTGGCAGCTTATATAGTTTTTTAAACCTCAAATGCTTGTCTTGTCTAGCTCTGCGTGAACTCTGTGTATTCACGATCAAGACATTTAGGGCAAGTTCAAGCTCGCGGACGCCATAAAAGTCCACTATATGGAGAGAAATCCTAAAATGTTTTCCTCAAATAATATAATTTCTTTACAACTGAAGAAAGAAAGACATCAAGGATGACAAGGGGGTGTACATTCATCTTTACATTTTTGTTCTGGAAGAACTGAACTTCTCCTTTAAGTTCTCCTTTAAAGTAGTGAGTAATTTATGAGT
The DNA here is from genome assembly GCA_019740295.1 of Labeo calbasu. Classification (NCBI taxonomy): domain Eukaryota; kingdom Metazoa; phylum Chordata; class Actinopteri; order Cypriniformes; family Cyprinidae; genus Labeo; species Labeo calbasu. Next base: position 6,828 of record JAHKKF010483015.1, on the reverse strand, counting down.
CATTCATTAGTGAAGGGGTCTTCAACAGGGATCCATGAGCCGTACGATGTCCATATTGGTACTGCAGGTCTGCCAATTATTGTTTAATCTATTTTGCATGAAATATTAAAAATCTATTTAAAAAATTTTCTTATTCTAAAATGGTGTAGTCTATGACTAATGTCATTTTAACAGTAAGAGCTGTTCTTTGCAAGAAAAATATAAGATTGTGAAGTTGGATATTCATTTTCAAATCAGTTTTTATTGTTTTATAATAATAGCTCTTTCTTGGTTAAACATAGACTGATGCCTTTGAGCTTTGTAGCACTAATCTCAATCCGCACAACCTTTAAAGCAGCTCCTGACCAATATTTAGCATTAGGTTAATGCCTGCTTTAAAACATATCCTGCAGTGAAGAAACAGCACAAGCAGCAGCAGCTTATTTATACCAACAGTTTAAATCCCAGTTATCGCTGTAGTTGCAGTTGCATCTCTCTTCATATACAGTGTATTAATAATGCATGGTTTAAACCACTGTATAATATAGCTTTTGTGGCATGGATATTAAGTGAAGTTGCTAACTGTCATAAAAGCATACTTTACTCATAAATTGTCATCATTTACTCACCAACATGTCATTCCAAACCTGTATGACTTACTTTCATCTCTGGAACAGAAAAGAAGATATTTCAAAAAGACTCAAGTCAATGGTTACCAATGTTCTTCAAAATATCTTCATTTTTGATTGAGCTATTGATAACCATACCTCTTCTCTCCTTCAGGTAATTCCTCTTTGTCAGCTTCCACACTGGTGACAGTGCACATTCTGGATGTAAATGACAACAGCCCAGTTCTGGTGGGCGATTACTCCTGGAAGTACCTGTGCACACCTCGCTGGGAGGATCAGGCTCTGGTTCTGGCCTCTCGGGACAGTGATGGGCCCCAGCATGGAGGAAGGCTCAACTTCTCCCTCCGCAGTGATGCCACAGTCCGCCGCAACTGGAAGCTCACTCCCATCAATGGTTTGTCAATTCTTTTACCCGTATTGAATAATACTTGGGCTGAATGTGAAGTGACAAATCTTCCCTGTTGACAAGAACTACGTGACCCGTCATTAAACATCTATTTGTCTGTCAGTCATTTCAAAAATACATGTCAGACGATCTTCACTCGTTCATTTAATGTGCCCAAACCTTCTATAATCACAATAGCGCTGACATGCCCGGTTACGTTGACCTCCTCTAGCAATGACGTCAATGTGGATAAAATTAGAGATTTGAAAAGAAAGAAACTGCTGTTCTGTGGCTGTAAGATCCGTGCAGTCAAAATGAGACGTCATCTGAACTGGGTGTAATGCGTTCCACCTGCTGAATCACACAGACACCGCAGGTCTGGGGAAAAGAGCGTACTGTCAAAGAAGGAAATTGCCCTCCATGTCTATCTAGTGTCTTCAGACGAATCTGTGTTGGATGTAATAAGCGTAATGGCTCTCTTCCTGATAGCTTTAGGCATCATTAATGTGCCAAGCTCATGCCGGTGAGCAGGTTGCGGCGTCTGAGTCACAGACCAGAATCAAATAGATTTTGATTCTGTTGTTCACTCCTTTTCTTTCACGCTCAATTTTTGCTTCTCGGTCTCTGTCTCAGTATTTCTCAGGGTTTTTTTCCCCTTGTTTTTAATGGATAAAAAGCCCCCCTCTAGTGACATGGGGTAATTATGTTGCCGTTAATTTATATGATTGCACAGCTGGGGCCGGTTGGTTGAGAGGCTAAAAGTGTACTTCCATTGACTTTTCATCTAATTGATCTTTAGACATCCAACAGTGAGTTGCTTTTTTTCCACACTCACCTCTCTCTCTTCCTTTTTTACTCATCCAGCTTTACATGCTCTATCATGAAAGCGTGTCGAGAATGATGGTGAGGGATGACGTAGTCTGGCGTCTGTAGGTCTCAATTCATATTTCACCCTGAACACATGTCTTTTCTTGTGCAACTGTGTCCACTCATGACACGAGCACATTCTCTTTAATGTCTGATGGAGTTCAGTTCCTGAATTTGAAAGTTTCAAATAGGGCTGGGCGATAATTCGATAACGCGATAATTATAAAATTATAATTTTCCTCGATAAAACTATATGAAGAGTTCGATAAATGTTCGATATAATATTTATGTGCCAAAAGCGGAACGAAATAGCGTGATTCATTTGAATCGCGCCACACGGATCGTTTATCCGCTCGGACCAAAGTTGAAACTGCCGCGCTGTGCGAGCTCACTAGAGAAAATGCATTTATTATCTCGATGCGCCGCGGACGCGCCTGGAAAAACCGAGCGCGTTGTACCGCATGCGCGTCGCGACCGCGTCGCTTCCGTTATGAGCGGCCGCGCGCCTACATTTGATATAACGAACTTGAGCGCGCAAAAGACGGGATATGTGGACGGCTCCATCACGCGAGCACTAAACAGTGTGTGAGATCCAGTGTGAAAAACACTTGAATTCAGCGATGAGCACAAATGACTCTGCCATTCAAACTAGTTTAAAGCTGTGTGCAACGAGACAGTCAGAAGGCTTTTCAATCTACACATCGCCATCATTTACATGGATTTACTGTAGTAACACTCACTGCACCATGGTATTGTGGCAGCAATGTGGGATATTCACATTTAATTTTATTTATTTATTTTATTTATTACATTTATTTTGTTAAGGAAAATTAATGGTCTGGTTTCTACAACTAGCACTTTGGAGCAAAAATCTGACTTTAAACTTGAAAAAAATAAAGATTTGACATTGATCGTGATAATTATCGATATCGACTGATGTGAAAAAAATGATCGTGATTATTTTTTGCCCATATCGCCCAGCCCTAGTTTTAAAATTACAAATAAGGAAATTATCTGTTTGCCTGTATTCAGTAAGAATCAGCAATAAGGTGTACATTGCATTTGATCTTTTAAAATCATAGTCTGTGTCAAGCAAGTGTTTTCCACATTGAGAGTTTTAGGATGTCCAGCTGTTTTTAGTGATTGAAATACTGGCATGTGGTGTGTATAGATTACAAGTGCCCAAAACATTTCTTCTTTTAAGAGATCTGAAAATTCTTGGCTTGCAAGAGATGGAAAATTGACACACTTGTGCTGCGGTTTTCCTGGTCTCCATGCCAGTCACGCCCTTAAAAAATAAAGCTGCTTTAAAAGGTTCTTCACAGCGATGCCATAGAAGAACCATTCAGTCAAAGGTTTTTTAAAGAACCATTTCTTTTTTACTTTTTTATAATCTGAAGAACCTTCTTTTGCCACAAAGAACCTTGTGTGAAACAGAAGGTTCTTCAGATGTTAAAGGTTCTTTATGGAACCATTTAGACAAAAGAGGTTCTTCTATGGCACCGTGAAGCACCTTTATTTTTAAGAGTGCACCTGAGTGAAAACTATATAGGCCTGATAGATAGTTGTATTGTGCTGTCTATATTGTGTAGAATTAACTATACATTTCTTTAAGTGGTTCCACCAGAAAGCTTTTGATGTGGAGGCCATGGACAACATATTGGTCACCTCTGACAAGAGAGATACCTTAAAATAATCCTGTACTAGTTTAGTACTGGTGAGGTGACCCCTTTAGTCCCTTGTTGACTAGCACATTAAAGGACTCTAGTGTCAAAAGACACTAGTGGGGCTTCTTGGACCACTGATAAAAGTGAGCAGAGACTGATAAGAGCCTCTTGTTTACTGGACTAAGTTCTTGCTTCTGCGTCACACAACCAACTCCTGATTGGGCCCTGTGAGGAGTTTTTCCATAAGATTTACTCAGCAGCAGTACTCAACTGCTTGACTTGATGTTGTGTCACCTTTTTTTTAATGTCAAGGATAAATATTACAAGTTACCCTATTAAAAATGGACAAACTTTGATGCTGGCTTGACAAAGCCTCATTTAAGAGTTTAAAATAGAGTTTAAAATTTGATGGTTATATACACTGATTTTATTTTAATAATTATATTACTAGAATAGAAATGTTAGATTATAACATTACTAGAATGTTATAGCACATTGTTACGCTGTTTTAATACATTGTTAGTATTTTAACATGTTGTAACTTGTTGCCATGTTTTAGCACATTATTAGCATGTGGCTAACATGTTTTAGTGCATTGCCAGTGTTGGGAAGGTTACTTTGGAAATGTAATAGGTTACAGATTACAAGTTACCCTATTTAAAATGCCATAAGTAGTGCAATTAAACTACCAGTCAAAAGTTTTTGAACAGTAAGATTTTTAAAGTTTTTTAAAAAGTCTCTTCTGCTCACCAAGCCTGCATTTATTTAATCCAAAGTACAGCAAAAACAGTAAAACTGTGAAATATTTTTACTATTTAAAATAATTGCTTTATATTTGAATATATATAAATGTATATGTAAAATATAATTTATTCCTGTGATCAAAGCTACATTTTCAACATCATTACTCATCTTTAGTGTCACATGATCATTCATACATTATTTTAATAAGCTGATCTGCTGTTTAAGAAACATTTAAACTAACTATTTAAAATAGTTGAGTACATTTTTTTCAGGATTCTTTGATGAATAGAAAGATCCAATGATCAGCATTTGTATAAAATAAAAAGCTTTTGTAGCATTATACATTATACTAAGCTTGGACATATATAATGTAATATATATTTGTTATATAATTACTTTATTTAGCAAGAATGCTTTAAAATGATCAAAAGTGATCATGAAGACATCTATAGTGTTACAAAATATTTGTTTTTCAGATAAATGTTCTTATAAATGAACTTTCTGTTCATCAAAGAAACCTGAAAAAGGACTGATTTCTGAAGGAAAAATGATGCTAAAAATTCAGCTTTGAAATCATAGGAATACATTTAATTTTTAAATATTTTTAAATAGAAAACAGTTCTTTTAAATAGTAAAAATATTTCTGAATTTTACTGTATTTGCTGTAATTTGGATCAATTAAATGCAGGCTTGATGAGCAGAAGAGACTTCTATAAAAACATTAGAATTTTACTGTTCAAAAACTTTTGACTGGTAGTGTATTTCAATTAAGTTATTAAAGTAATGTGACTGATAACATTTGACTACTTTTCTACATTTCTAAGTAATGTTTTCAATCGTTACACGTTTTTCAAACATTTAAACCAGGCAGAGTTAACCTTACAGTAGCACTCGACACTGATTTCTATCAGAATTTCAGAATCCTTCATCACTTGAATTAAGATTATAACAGTTGAATTTAAAAGCGCAGTCACCACAAATCCAGACTTTAGCACCTCTTTTTACTTTGAAATCATTCTAAGGTTAAATACTGATTTCAAATTATAACCGGATATAGTTTAATAGCTGTGATAGTGTTTTTGAAATCAAATCTTTGCATAGCTATAACAGAAAACACTGACATCTAACAATGCTTTAGAAAAAAAAAACATTTAATCTTAAAAAATAAAGCACATAAACCTAACTAAGAATTAAAATTAATCTGTCAGTTAACTAATCTCAATCAAATCTGTGTGTGAAAATATTCAAATGTGACCCCATTTGTAATTGTTAACAATTTCATAAGTAACTGTAATTTAATAAAAAAATTTCTCAGTAGCTCAAACAGATTACAGTTACATTTATTTTGTAATTAAATAACGGATTTGCATTATATATAACTAGTTGCTCTGCAACACTATGCATTGCTAATATTGTCAAGCTAACATTATAACTGGCAAGAGCAATAACACTGTTCTTTCTGACCAATATTTCATAGAAATGAAAGATTGGATGCCATTTTTTTCCCCCACAGATACTCACACCAACCTTTCTTTGAATGTCCCGTACCTGCCTCCAGAGGTTTACATCGTGCCCTTTACCATCTCAGACAGCAGCTCTCCACCCAGAAGCACGTTCATCAATCTGCCAGGTAGCGCACACAGACTAACACAGAACTGAATGAATGAAAACAGAGCATGTTTATGTAAAGAAGGAAAGCATGTACGTCATTCGATTACATTCATACATTGCATTCACTAGCTGTCTGAACACAATGTTTAATGGGCTCGCTGTAGACTGTAATGTTCGTTGTAGGTCACGAACAACATTTTTAAATTTAGATCTCTCACAATGTTCCCCAGACACATAAAACACACAATTAAACCACATTTCCATGATAACACAAGCAGTCACGTCATTCACGTTATTACTTATCACTGTACAAATAAGCTTAATGACTGCTCAGTCAGAGGATATTTGTGAAACAATTTAGCACTAATGTAGTCAGTATCTGTCTTGTTTTCTGACAAAGCTTACTGATGTGAGGTGAGTATATTTTCATGTTAAATCAATGTTTATTTATATTTTGCCTTCTTTTAAATATTCTCTGAAAGTGAATTCATGCAGTTGAAGGTACAAGCACATCTCAAGGGGGGCACACGAAGACTTAAAATTTATATTAAAAATGTAAAACTTAATTGAAATGCTAAAATACCAAAAACAAGGTATACTGTAAAATTATTTACTGTATAATGAACCATGTTTTATATATCAACACTAGTTTACAGGTGCATCTCAATAAATTAGAATGTTGTGGAAAAGTTCATTTATTTCAGTAATTCAACTCAAATTGTGAAACTTGTGTATTAAATAAATTCAGTGCACACAGACTAAAGTAGTTTAAGTCTTTGGTTCTTTTAATTGTGATGATTTTGGCTCACATTTAACAAAAACCCACCAATTCACTATCTCAACATATTAGAATATGGTGACATGCCAATCAGCTAATCAACTCAAAACACCTGCAAAGGTTTCCTGAGCCTTCAAAATGCTCTCTCAGTTTGGTTCAATAGGCTAC
>JAHKKF010483008.1:0-14372 GCA_019740295.1 Labeo calbasu | reverse complement strand
TTTTTTATATAACATTAATATACAAATGGGTAGGTTTAGGGGTGGGGTTGGTTTAAGTGCTCAAACATATGTAAATTTTGTAAATAAAAAAATAAAAATAAAAATAAATAATGTATGGTGGCTGATTAAACAGAAATCACCGAACATGTTGCAGTGGCAGAAAGAAACTTTAGTGCAGGCACTAAAGTTACTCCCTGTTAAATTAGATTGAAAATCGTGCTGAGTGACACGAAAAAAAGGGGAAATTCATGTCTGTGAGCACGAATTAATATTACAATTTTGTGACTATGTCACAAACTGCCGTGAGACTGGGTTGTGGACTAAGGTAGTGCCTAAGTAGCGCCAAAATGAACCTGGCGGCGGTCACATGGTACATTTGTCACTGGTCCAAGTCATAACTCTCAGAACATTCTGAGTTTACAAGTTGTAATTATGAGTTCAGGAGCATGTGGCATTGATAGTGTTGCCATAGAAACACATAATTTAGATTTAGAATTTCACGTGTTGTCATCTCGGAATTATGACATGGCGTGAATGCAGCATTAAAATCGACCTTAAAATCTTCTACTATGTGTTAATCACATCCCTGCTGAAAAAACAATAGAAACAATCACAGAAATTCTAATGGTTTCCACTAAAACAGGGGTATCAAACTCCTGGAGTGCCGCAGCCCTGCAGAGTTATTTCCAACCCTCACACAAACCATGTAGTTTTCAAATAAGCCTGAAAACTTGATCAGCTGAATCAGGTGTGTTTAATTAGGGTTGAAGCTAAACTCTACAGGGCTGTGGCCCTCCAGGAACTGAGTTTGACATCCCTGCACTACAAATACCATTACAAATCATCAATGTTTAACCATTAAAACCATTACAAAATGGTTTTCTGTAGTGTGTTTTGGGACATATCCATTAGAACCAGTGTTAGTGACTAATTACCAGTAGAAACCCACAGGGTCCATTACAGTCTCTATTACAAATTTTGTGATGGTGTCTATTTTGTTTATAAAACAAAGAAAGTGTTTTAAACAAAGAAAGTGAAAGCGTTCGCATAGAAACTCTAAGCTAGTCTTGTTTGCGCAAAAATTTTGCACCCTTTCCTTCTCGTCAAAGGAGTCGACACCACTCCTGCCTTTTTGATCTTTCCCACAGTAGTCATGACACTGATGTAGAAAGCATTAACGCCGTCCTTATGATGGCAGCATTGAAAAGCCGCTTTCACTTTCCTTGTTTAATTATTTGCTGTTGGGTATACTTTTGCTGACTTTGGAAAAGATAAATACGCAATACGTTTTTATGCCAAATTTCGTAACTTTTCTGCAAGTGGTTCCATGGGCTGCCACAGACTTCCAGCACAGAAGAGGAAAAATAATAACACCGCCAATGATAACAATAGGTGCATATGCACCTTTACATGATTTGATAGACCTGAACTAAAAACATGAAACATGACAAAAAATAAGGGTACGTTTACGTGACAACAATGTGCTAAAAACTGAAAAGTTCCTTGTATTCTCAAAAATTTTCGTGTACACACAACAACTTGTCAAAACAACTCCCATTCACATGGATCCACAAAAACAACTAAAAACACTATTATGCATGCTACGGCATTAGTTGGCGATGTCACTTTATAAAAAAAACCCCACTACATACCCGCCAAGATACACATTCTTCAAGTATTCATGCATGCTTATAGACTTATATCATTTTCACAACATTTAACGATCTTTTTTTTTTTTTTAAGTTAGCATTTTCAGGACCTCAAAATGCTGTTGTTGTATAAATGAACAGCCAAAACACATTAAAAGTTTCAGTTGTTAGTTGAAAAAGGTTGTAGCCTCCTTAGACATGCGTTACGTGTGCGGTTACAGTGGAATTAAAGAGCACAAGGACAAGAGACTCATTTAGACACTCGTTTAACACAACCATCTAGCACATTTACATAGAAAAACAACAGAAAAGCAGCAAAGTGGAATGCAACAGTCCGTATGACTGTGTTTTTGTTTATGTGTGTTTGAGAGTGAGCAATTCTGAAGAAAAACATGCAGACCAGATGCAGTAGCTGTGTGACAGAATGGTGTCGCATATGCCTGGATGCTAGATGACATTCTCCCCGTGTCAGCCCGGCTTCCAAACCCTTTCCACCGTCTCTGACACGCTGTCAGAATCAACAGGGCCACCTCTAATGCAAGCAGATGTAATTGTAGAGCCTGAAATAGAAGAGAAGCGTGCTTGCAGAACAACGAAATGGCTCAGTCGACATAAAAAGCCACAGCGAGAACAAAAAATACTAATGTTACTTCTCTATTAAGAAAAGTGTGTCCTCTTCATATAGTCCATTATAATGTAGCTGAATCTTGCAAGCTCGAGACCATGAGCTCCATTCCCTGGAAACACGTGGACAAATAGGATGCACTGGATACCCTTTAGGTTGCTTTGGATAAAAGCTTCTACTGAAAGTATATGCTTTATGCAGTTGAACTGTGAATGAAAGAGACTGGTGGTGACGTAAATGCAATATTACAGCTCTGGGGTCTGGAGAACCACTTCTTCCACATGGCATTTTGGCACAGGAAGAAACAAGAGATTAGATGCACAGTGAAAGAGATCCCATTACTGCTTTTAGTCATTTTCAAACACACAAGACGCTTACAACAGTGCAGTACAGTCTATCTTGTGGTAGAAATGAAAAGCTAATGCTCTCCTACCAGCCTGAGCAGCCATGAGGAACTCAAAATCATGTACGCGAATGTTCTGATAACCATACTTGGCTGGTTGCACATCATATTATATCATTTTTGCCAATGATGCACACCTATTACTGCTTACAAAAGTGTGCCAGAGTCAAGCATGAAAAAGCTGAAAAATCTTTTATCCTCTATATGGCTCCCAGAACGCACTGGGGCATGCTGTTTTTCACCTACTTGCTGGTTTATTTTGCATTTGCTATTTCTGACATCACTTTAAGTTACTTGAAATGTTTAGAGCTTTGTTTGTTGATTTACCATTGTTGAGTTTTGGATGCTGAGCTTTAATTCTAAATGTGGAGTAACAATAAAAAAGAATTAGAAGTTTGTTACTCAGTTCCTACTTTATTTGCCATGTAACTATATCGTACAATGTAACTGAATAATGCTTTTATTATTTTATTTTATTTAATTTTTTATTTTATCTTATTAAATAATCCTGAAACAAAAAGAAATTATTCTGAAACCTGACACCGAGGTTTGGAAAAAGAGCTGCGGAGGATTCAGATTTGCCATCAAACGGAATAAATTACATTTTAAAATATATTCAAATAGAAAACAGGTATTTTACATTTGTAACGTTTCACAGTATTAATGTTTTTGCTAAGTTTTTGTATTTATTTCAAATAAACACAGCCTTGTTGAGCATAAGAGAATTCTTTCAGAAACATTTAAAAATCTTATACCAACTTCAAATATTTGAGTAGTAATATTATTTTATTTTATTTTATTTTATTTTAACATTTAAAAATCTTATACCAACTTCAAATATTTGAACGGTAATGTAGATAGATAATGTGGTTTTAGACTTAGTAAGCTTTTGCATTTAAAAAAGTCATGTGTTTTTTGTTTTGTTTTGTTTTGCTTTGCTTTGCTTTGTTTTTGTTTTCCCCTTGGTTTTGTATTATTTTTATTAGACTTATTTGTTTTTATTTATTTTTACATTCATTCTTGCATTTAACTTTTTTTTTTTTTTATTTTAGTTATGTTACTTATTTTAGTTCTTGCTGAGATTTTATTTTGTTTTGTTTTGTCTTATTTTAATTAAAACATTTCAAAATCATATACCAACTCAAATATTTGAACAGTAGTGTAGATAGATACTGTGGTTTTAGATTTAGTACGTTTTTTCATTTTAATAAGTTTGTTAATAGGTTTGTTTTTGTGTAAATTTAAATTGTATTCATTAATCTATTTAACTTTATGGGATAAGTTTATAGTTTAAGTATTTAAACTATTTATTTCAGTAATGCCAAGTTTTTAACCAAAATTGTAATTTATTCTAATTTAAACATTTAAAAATCTTCCAAATCTGAAAAACATAAAATAGTTGAACAGTAGTGTAGATAGCTATTATGGTTTCCTTTCTTTCACAATAATTTCTGTTTATTGTTTTGAGGGGGAATCCAGGCTGAGTCTGGAAAAACAATATTGCCTTGCATCTGTTTCACAGAAGAGTCATTAAAAAGCTTGTTTTTAGAAGAAGATGGTGTGTTTAGATTATGAATTACAGTGACATGCTGACTCACAGATTTTATCTGTAAAGATCCATTAAGGTTGGCTTATAGATATCAACATATCCATCACTTATCAACTTATCTCACTGAAAGAGACCAGCAGGGATATTGGTTGTTTCTTTAGTCTGCTGGGCCAGATTGCATTCTAAGAAACTAAACCTAGGAAGAAAACACAAGATCTGAATCAAATGCTCCTGAACCAAAAGAAAACCAATTAAAAGTAAGGGCCAAGCTCTCAGCCAAAGGGAACACTAATCACCATAATGGTGTCCTTTCTCCGTCTGCTAAATGACTAAATGTAAATGAAACAAATATTTACAGCGTTATTCCATAATGAATCCTGGTTTTTTTAGACTTTCTTACATAAATTTTAGTTGTTATGGCAGACGATGGCCGAGGCTTTAGTAAATATCTATAAACAGTATTTTATCATAAGAAATGACTAAATCATTTCAAAATCAATCATCCGGGGCATTGTGGCTGAAGCATTTCCAGGTAGAAACAAAATGTGATTGCACCTAAGTCTCATAAAAATGTGTGTCTGTTGTCTATTGCAGATATGTTCCTGGTTGGCAGACCAGCTTCTGCCTCAGTCCAGATGAGTCAGTCCTGTGCTCTGTTTTCATGTCTCACTAAGCAAGTGTATTGCAGGAGAAATGAGATACCTCCTCTGCATGTACTCTCAGGTCTGATTCACGGAGCAGCTCAAGGCCTGCAGGTAGCGGGGGTGATCTGCATAATTGTTTGGCACTTGTTGATGATGGCAGAATCCTGCGGGGCAGAAGAATAGAGAGGGAGGAGAGGACAATGAATAGAAAGGGCATCTCTGCTTGACAAACAATGAGGGCCGGTCCTAACTCTGACTCACAAGCCTTCTGAAAGAATCAAGAGCATTAGAAGCACATGCTGTGACACAAGCTGGATTTCAACAGGTGGTGTGTTATTATATATATATATTATCATTTATATTATATTTTTTTTTATTTTATGCACATCAAAAACTGACAGAGAAGATGAGAATTTTTTGGCATACTTTGCGTACAAAAAGTAACTTTATAAAATTAAAGATGAGCCACTGATGTCACATGGACTATTTTAATGATGTCCTTACTACCTTTCTGGGTCTTGAACATGTCAGTTGCATTGCTGTCTATGCAGGGTCAGAAAGCTCAAGGATTTCATCAGAAATATCTTAATTTGTGTTCTGAACATAAACGAAGGTCTTACGGGTTTGGAACAACATGAGGTTTAAAAGTAGTAAATATTTAAAAGTTCACCCAAAAATTTAAATTATATAATAATCTTGTTCCATATCCCTACTATTTCTAAAACACAAATACATTTTTAAAAATCTTTACATTGCTCTCTTTAATGGCCATAAAAATATTACTCCAGTAAAAACATCATAAATCACTCAGTATTTTTGGGTCAACTATTAGGTAGGCCAAATTTAGCATATAAGGTACAACAGGGCTAAAGGGGCCCTGGGGTAATTGGCACCCTTTATATTATTTTCCTCTAAACCACTAGATGGCACAAAAATGTGGTGTAGCTTTCTAACACATTTGCTTTTCAAGATGCACATGCAAATTTGTCTGATCCTTTGACGCGATCACAAGCTGCAAAGTTGCTTCTCTGCTTACTTGATCTAATATTTGATGTTTTTTTTTAAATGTTGTAGATTTAAGTAGCAAATGAGAATCGCTAAAATGAATGTGTATATTTTGAGACAAATGTCTTCTTAATGATTTTCAGTTTTGTTTAAGATAATTAAAGCAACAGTTTTTAAATAACGAAAGAATATGTAACAGTATGGTATTTGGGGTAAAAAGCACCCCAGCTGTTGGGGCTAAAAGGCACAATATTTAACATGATAATTAATAGTTAACTTTTCCATTTGTTGACATGACATGGTAAATAATATCATATATTATGTTGGGTGTCCATCTTAGAGATAATCACTATGTTTAGAATGAAACCATCATATTTAAAAACATGTTATTAATCATATCATATAATAAAATATCACTTGTTATTACATCTGTATTAATTATTATGGGATCTCCTTCAATGCTTTCAGAATCTTTACTTTTTAAAACGATTTTGTTTCTGTATTTAAAAAAATATTTTTTCTATTAGCATATTTTACTGACAATATATTTATTAAACAAAAATGTATTATTTTATTTCAAATTAAGCAGAAAATAGTACACCGTAAAAAACAATTTGTTGAATCAACTTAAAATAATTTGTTATCTGGCTGCCTTAAAATTTTAAGTTCAGTCAGCAAAAAAAAACTATATATTCAACTTGAAATGTTAAGTTGTAGTCTAAGTGACAACTTAGATATTTGAGTTGATTCAACTTAAATTTTTAAGTCAGCTGGGTTACTTACCCAGCTTTTAAGTTTAACAAACACAAATATCTAAGTTGTCACTTAGTACAACTTAACATTTCAAGTTGACTAAACTTATTTGAGTTGACTGAACTTAAAATTGTAAGGCAGTAGGGTAACAAATTATTTTAAGCTGACTCAACAAATTGTGCTTTTTGTTTTTTACAGTGTACAAACTTTGCTAAAGTGATTTTTTTGAGCAAGTACTTAAAAAAAACATTATTTTATTATTTTGTTATATTAAGTATTTATATCAATACTGTGTGCCTTTTGCCCCATGCTGGTGGCCCCTTGCCACCTCATATATTTGTGACCCTGGACCACAAATCCAATCTTAAGTTGCTGGGGTGTATTTGTAGCAATAGCCAAAAATTCATTGTATGGGTCAATATTATTGATTTTTTTATATATATATACCACAAATCATTAGGAAATTAAGTAAAGAGCATGCTCCATGAAGATATTTTGTAAATTTCCTACTGTAAATATATCAAAACTTTTTGATTAGTAATATGCATTATTAAGAACTTCATTTGGACAACTTTAAAGGTGATTTTTCTCAATATTTAGAATTTTTGAACCTTCAGATTTCAGATTTTCAAATAGTTGTATCTCAGCCAATATTGTCCTATAACAAACCATACATCAATGGAAAGCTTATATATTCAGCTTTTTTGATCCTTATGACTGGTTTTGTGGTCCAGGGTCACATTTATAATATTTTAAAATAAAATAAATGACTTGTATGATTTATTGTCACACAAAATCTGTTGCTCCATAAATGTTCAATACAAACGTTTTTTTTTTTTTTTTTTTCTGCCATTACACATTTTAGGCACAACTAAACAGCATATTTTTTCTTAAGGTGCACCTTTAGCCCCATTGTACCATAGTATCATAGTTACTGTTAATACTCTAAGACCACAATGACCAGTACTCAGAGAAACAGTATTCGAGATTCACTCAAACAAGCGATAGTCGATCAAGCCTGCTATTTACCTGAGCAGTCTGTACTGAATGTTTTTTGTCTTTTTTATGTTTGAAAAGCATGTATAATTTTTGTCATTTGGATTTACATTCCAGCCACTTTTGCATGATTTTTAAAGCATTATGCTTAAATAAGCAAGCTTGATTGTCTAAAATAACTTTTTTCTATTTTATGTGTAGGCCAGAAAAGTCAAGCCACCCTGCCTCAGTGGATCATTTCTGGATTGCTGTTCCATGTGTGCTACAGAATCACAATCATTTCACTTTAATTGTTCATTGTTTGGTCCTTGAGCCAGGCAAATGGTTTCTTTGCTCCACTGCGTTGTCTGAACATCCGGCCATGGCCCAGCAGGTTCGCTCGTGTCCAGGGTTTTCTTATGTCAGGGTTTTGTGCACAGCGTCCCAGCTACAATGAATAAAACATGAGCTCTTCGGATGTTCTGCAAACATAAGAAAAGAATTAAATAAAAATATTTTTTGCCTCCAAATTTTATTACGTCTTAAGCAGTGATATGTGTTTGGTTTGGGAAAATGTGCTTGCTTTCTCTTTTTAGACTTTTGCAGGTTTAGTTTCACAGTTATGGAACAACAGCTTGGTCAATATTCATATTTTCATAGGCTCCTCTTTCTTCACAAAGTCATATTGAAATGTTTCATACAATGAAAGTCATTGCGTTCTAGTGTTTGGGGGTTTTGGACCCCAACGACTTTCATGGTATGTTAAAATCAGAAATTATACCAATTTAAAATGACTTGAGGGTGAGTAAATAATACCATAATTTTCATTTTCAAGAAAGCTATCCCTTTAAGACTATTTTCAATAAATTGTTCAATAAATTATTCAGCTAAAAGCAAATGTTTTTCCTGCATGGCATTGCAGATTTTTCAGAACACAGTGTGTGCAGCGCACACACATAGGCATAAACACAACTAAAAAAGACGTCGTGCCACTTTATATCATCCGCCTGTAAATATGAAAGGACCTCTGGGTTAGTTGTGCCATGTTTTCCAGACATTTGAGATAATTGAACAAATTACGTGCAGGTTGTGGTTAGGCGCTGGGGTCAAAATAGCTGTTAGTTGTAAATGCTTATGCCTCTCTGCCTTTCATTAATTGTGAGAATAGCTGTTTTTGCTCCTCTTTTCCTGTTCAGTAGTCATTAGTCACTTGACAGGCTCGCCGCAAGCTCTCCAGCCCACCAGTTAAGTCTTGCACACCCTAAAGGGAAAGAAAGGAAGAAATAAAACATGAAAACATGCTTAATGACAGCATCATGTTAGCATAGATGAGCATCTATATGTCACTTTAAATAAAGCACAATGAGCATGATTTGTTTCCCTAATCACAACAGCAGTGTTTCATAAATCTCCACCTTACTCAAATGGCACATTTACATTTCAAACTGTTGTTTTTACACACCACACCTGAATACAAATCATACACTTGTAAATTAAAAATTATTTTGGAGTTTATATAGATGAGTGTAAAGAGATTCCAAGATTCTGAGAACCGTCTGTAGGGCTTTATTAAAAAAGCATCATTTTTCTGGCATAGAGTGTACCTGACTTGCATACATTAAATCCCACATCTTTTTTTTTTTTTTTTTTTTTTTCAGTGAAAGATTTTCAAGAATAAAGCCTTATTAGCTTTAGCCTGGCCTTCACAGGATGACAGGTGCATCCAATGGATAATGAAAAGTATCCACACTGTGAACTGGGTTGAAGGATTTAAGAATTTCAGGGTATTTTCTACTGGGCTGCACACCTGCAGACAAAGGACTGAGGGGAATTGACTAATAGTGCTGAATATTTCAATGTGCTATGCTGTTTTAGCATTTTAGCATAACTTAAGTATGCAGATCAGAAAAAAGAATGTGCGTCGAAGACTGACACGGAAGAGAAGAAATTGTTGAATAAAGTTGTTATTTTTGTTTTCTTTGCACGTAAAAAGTATTCTCGTAGCTTTATAAAATTGGTTGAAGCACTGATGTCACATGGACTATTTTAACAATGTCCTTACTACCTTTCTAGGCCTTCTAGCTGCATTGCTGTCTATGCAGGGTCAGAAAGCTCTTGGATTTAATCAAAAATATCTTAATTTTTGTTTCGAAGATGAACAAAGGTCTTACGTGTTTGGAATGACATGAGGGCGAGGAATTAATGACAGAATTTTCATTTTTGGGTGAACTACCCCTTTAAAAATAAACCTGAAAAACTTTGAACTCAAACATGATAAATGTTGCCTTGACAATTAAGTGAAACAATTAAGTTTAGGCTTAAGTACTAAAACTAAACATAGTGTATATATATATATATATATATATATATATATTTTTTTTTTTTTTTTTTTTTAATAAATACTATGTTTAATTTTATATATTAATATATATATATATATTAATAAATATAAAAGAATATAAATAATACTAAAATAACAGTAGTCCAGGCATCTGAATCAGCTCTTTAAAATGCAGACAGTGTGCTTGGCCCATTTTTCTGCATCATTTGATCAGGACCAAATCATCATTTAATGGATACATGATCAATAAAAAGTGTACACAAACATCTTTTACATGAAATTCTGTGCAGGCAGTTATTGTTATTATATGATGTCATACTACTTAAGCTCCACCCACTGACAGACTGTACCGTATTAAAATATTTCAGCCAGTTGTGCGCTGTCTGTCATTTTCTCCATGCTTAAGCAGCTGTAGCAACAACAGTGTCTCGTAAGCAATGCAGGTGTTAGGCGGTTGTAAAGGGGAACATAAGAGTCTTCATTTTGTCTCCAGACATCAAAGCCACTGTGGATGCAGTGGATGAGTTTTATTATTGATGGTAACATGCCACCAAATGCACAAAAAATGGAAGTGAGGGGTGGAGTGAGCCGTAGCTCATTATCATTTAAAGAGACATGCACCAAAACAGGTCGCTGTGAACAGAGATAAAAGGTAAAAAGGTGTTGTTTTATATAACCATTGAGGAATTTTAAAGTATGTTGCAGACATTTCACAAAGACCTAAAAAAAGATACCAACTTGTGGAAAATGGGCATCCAATGTCCCCTTTAGGGAAAATGGGACACTAGTGGCTCTAAAATGACACACTTTTGCTTTAACCCTACTGTATCATATTTTAATATGCAAATTTGTAAAGCCTGTAAATTACAACATGATCAAAATTTGCTGAAAAACCTGTTGAAAAACATGTTTTGTGCCTGCATGTATATTATGAAGTCTATGGTAATACTGATTTAATGGAGTGCAGGTGTGCACAAATTCATGGGGCACTGAGGAAGAGCTTTGTCTCGAAAATGTTTTGCAACTTTGCACATTTATTGCACTTTTTGCACATATTTTTATGACCTCTGATGCAGCATTTAATAAAGAATTTTTGAAGAAGTATTAGCTTGATGTACAGTCGTGTGTGGATCTTGATTGTTTGATTGCTGAAAAACCTGTTGCACACAATCTAGTCTGTTGTCTAATTGCCTTTAGTATAATTTTAAAAACAGGCTTCTTTCCGGTCATAGCACACTTTTTCTTTTTTGCTGTGAAACCCTTAATGCTATTGATAAAGTAAACCTTTATATTGTTAGTAATATAAGTAAACTTTCAAGACAAACACTAATTGGACTGAAGCAACTTTACTTTTCATTTTTCCTCATGTTACAGAAAAATCATGTTAAAATATGCTATCGGAATATCACTTTTTGGCCATATAAATATAAGCAATTGCACCTAATTGCATGTGATACTCAACAAAAACACATATGCATTTATTTAAAGGAGACCTATCATGCCCCGTTTTACAATACGTAATATAATCTCAGGTGTCCCCAGAATGTGTCTGTGAAGTTTCAGCTAAAAATACCCCACAGATAATTTATTATATTATTTTGAAAATGCCCATTTTAAGCGGAAGCAGAAACACCTTTTCATGCATGTCTCTTTAAATGCAAATGAGCTGCTGCTCCCCGCCTCCTTTTCCAGAATAGGGATGTGCTTTACAGCTCCTACCTCAGATACCCTACCAAAAAACATCTGTTTGGTTTTGATTATCATGTCTGTCAGTGAAATCGTGTGTGTTAAACCATATTAGTTAAGTCTGATATACAGCACACATGCAAAGCACTTGAACAGAAAGCGGCTGTCACACGTCATGTGAGTACTAAACTAAGTTCTCTTTTATGTCTTATTGCGCTTAAACTGTCAAATACACACAAGTTTATGTTAAAAACACACATGAGTTACAAATACAGTTGGTTATGTCTGTGAAGGTAAACAGCTGGGAAAGAAATTGCATGTTTGTATTAGATCTGTGTAGCAGCAGCATAATATACAGCAAATAAAGCAATAAATCCACTGGTCTCTTGTCCTCTCTGAGGCTGGGACTCTAAATCTGGGCTCGTCTGTGCAGCTAACGACAGAACAGTTAGCATGCTTTCACCATGGTGTTAAAACTACTACACCTTTGTCGCTTGCGAAAAAAAAAATGTTGGCGCCGTGGGTGGAAATGTGCACATTAAGAAGCGGCAATACTATAATAAGATCCCCTTGCCACGTAACGGGGAGAGTGAAATCTGACGCGCTTGTTTTTTCACATGCTTGCAGAAAAAGGCTTACCAAAACAAATTTAGTGCATTGTCCTTTTTCACGTGGGTTGGTAGATGCACTGGGGACCCGATTATAGCACTTAAATGTGGAAAAAGTCAGATTTTCATTATATTTTTCATGATATGTCAAAATATATGCTGTTCAAAATCTATAATGCTTGTAATTTAGCTCAGCAATGAATAGTGCTATAAATATTGTCATTTTCATAAGGCAGCTTTACAGAAGGGAAAAGTCATCCCACTCTGGCCAGCTCTGAAGAGTAATTTAAAGGAAAGCAGTTGTTTATAGCAAACACACTTTATCTTTTAATTGATCTTTTGAATGATTGTGAGCAGATTCATGAAGAAAATGAAAGAAAGCAAAAAGATCACACTTCCTGGTCCGACATACAGAGTAGAGATTGTTTTCTCAACACTGCGATGAAGCCGTCAGAGGACTCCTTAGTTGTAACCCTAAAAATTCCCCACCTTCCAGCCCAAACCAATGTTGACAGCCTGGCCACACAAAGCTATTTCAGTTTGTCTGAAGAATTTATATGTCATTTAGAAAGACGGGATGGATCTTGATCACTCCTAGATTAAAGTCTGTTAATGGAGAGCGGAGCAGGCCAGAGAGCTGCTGTTACCATGACAAACGGGCCGTGAGTGTAATCGCAGGGGACAGGAGTGTTGTTTGTAAGAGCCCGTATCAATGTGTTAGAAAAGCCCTGCAGTGTGTCATCAGTGTATTTCTCTTTTTGCGCCAAACACATAGGACAACAAATAGCCCATTCCGTTTCATCTATAAGAGACGCTTTGAATATTAAGACATAATGGAACAATTACAGAGCACTTATCAGTAAACTCAAAAGCTGTGTCTTCCTTGCATGGTTCTCCCAGAAAAGGTTGGACTTCACGCTCAAATGCACAGCCAATCCCCTGATAACCAGTCAACAGCATCTATTTTCAATGGCGCTTTGAGGCCTTTGGGCACACGCTGCGTGCTGACAAATATGCAAATTTCTCTGATAATTCCAGTAGCCAATAGGGTGCCAGAATGAAACTGTGCTTTGTCCTTATGTGCTCCCAGGCACAGACAACAGAGAATAACATTCACAACTTGCACAAAATGTTAACTTGTTTTCCAACACAGAACACTCATACATGCACTGCTACAGGGATAGATGTTTGTCAGCCCACAGAAAGCTCTCTATTTTCTGATTTAACTCTTTATGCAAGGATAATCATAATATTGATTTGGTAACACTTTACAGTAATGTGTCATTTGTTAACATTAGTTAATGTGGTTTGTTGCTTATTAATAGTTAGTAAGGTAGTTGAACAAACAATGAGCGATACATCCATTACAGTATTTATTCATCTTTGTTAATGTTAGTTAATGAAAAATATAGTTGTTCATTGTTGGTTCATGTTAGTTCACAATGCATTAACAAATGCGTGACAAACAACTTTTGATTTTAATAATGCATTGGTAAATGTTGAAATTAATATTAACTAAGATTATTAAATGCTGTAGAAGTATTGTTCATTCTTAGTTCACGTTAACTAAAGTAAACTAATTGATTTAAATAAATATCTATATAACAGTATAACTAAATTAATTGTTACTGTAGGTGTGGTATTGTTAGCTGAAAGTATTAAAAATTGTTATCATTAATTGAAATATAAATGAAATAAAATATTAAAACTAGATGAAAACCTGAAAAACTGTAAACTGTAAACTTAAAAAGCTTGTCTGAGTGAAATAAGTTCATTTACTAAAATTACTAAAACTAAACTGAAACTAAAGTCAAGCTAAACCAAAATGTTGAAATAAAATTACAAACCAAAATGACTATGTTACGAGGAATGAGAGACGTGAGGCGAGCGGATCCACTTGCGAGCCTTTATTTAATGGACGAGACAGATACATAGTCGAACAGGCAGGGTCAAACAGGAGCAAACTGGAGTGTCAGAGGCGAGACGAGAGAATAGTCTTTATGACGAGCAATAATCCAAAGGCAGGCGGCTAGACAGTCGAAAAACGAGAAAACCAGGCAGGAGAACAAAAACCAGGAACTTGGAACAAGAAACTAGGTAACGCTAACTAAGGGAATACAACAAGACAACAATT
>JAHKKF010483004.1:0-10124 GCA_019740295.1 Labeo calbasu | reverse complement strand
GCTTTGATAATAATAGCTTTTTAGGACTATACATTATTTTGATAATTAGTCCAAAAAAGTTCTAATCTAATATCTAATTCCGTTTCATAGAACTGAATGAAAAATAAAATATTGAGATTTAATATTCATATATTTTCTGTCCAATTTTATTGTTACTTTCAATAAATGTGGTTATTTTATTGGCTTGTGATTATTTTTTATTCATGTATCATTAAAATTACTGAGTTAAATTAAAAAGTCTTACAAAATGACTATATTAATTAATAAAATAATAAATAATTATTACAAAGCAGTTTCAGTTTCTGCCAAGAATTTTCATTTCGGTACATCCCTAGATTTCTATGTAAAAAGAAACGTGATACAAGACCCCACTGTGAAATTATCTTGCTTATTATATGGCTACTTGCCACATGTAAATAATTTAACACAAAATATGAATTTCATCATATTTTATTACCTCAAGACGACTCGCAGTACGCGCTGCACCTGTCTGTTATCAGTTGTAATTTTTGTCGTAAAATAACACACCACTAGATGGTGCAATTGATATCAGAAATGAGAATTGTCATTAGCCAGTAAAATTATGAATGAATGATGCATAGTAGTTCTGCTCTAAGCGTGGACAAGTTTTTGAAAAGACAACAAGTGCCAGGTAAATGTAGATAGATGGTAGATGAGGTAGATGATGAATCTACTTCAGAGAGCGCAACTACAACAAAGAGATAAAAATGTGAGAAAATTGAGAAAATCTGTTTAAAAAACAATGAATGCTGTTACATAGTAAAAAAAAAAAAAGTCACTCTAAAAGTGACTAGTTCCTTGTTTAGTTTTTTTCAGTAAATTGTCACACACTGAATTATAATAATTGTAATAGTTATTACGTTTCAAATAATTCCTTCTGAAATTGTGTTTATGTTTATGTGTAAATGAAGGGGGTGGGGGGGCTTGAATTTTTTTTTATTCTGCATCGAGCCATTCTCAGATGCCTGTCGGTGTGGCATTACACCTACAGAGGCGCCTCCCATGATAGTTGATTAACATGAGCATCTTACCTCAGAATCATCCATCACAAGAAGTAAAACGAAAGAATATAGTTCTGATGTGCAGAACAAGATTGTTGAGCTTCACAAAATAGAAAGTGTCTGTAAGAAAAGAGCTAAAGCATTGAAAATCCCTATTTTCCAACACCATGTCCACGGTTAAATATAGTGCTGGATCGTTAATGTTGTGGGCCTGTTTTTCTGCCAGAGGTCCTGGACATCTTGTTCAGATGCATGGCATCATGGATTCTATCAAATACCAACAGATAAAAAATTTAAACCTGACTGCCTCTTTTAGAAATGTTATAATGGGTCACGGTTGGTTCCCTTTCAAGGAACTTGAACTGCGTCCTCTAGGGGTCGCTATGGGGAATGCCATTTCCGTGACCCGTGTCTGAAGCCTACATGCAAAAACGACAACAGTGTTGGTCGGCGACAGCCTATGACATCACTTCCGGCGCGACTCGTCGCTGCCAGTGCGTCACTTCCGGTGCGACCACAGTATAAAAGGATGCCGGTAGAACATAACATTTTTTTTCTTCTTCTTCACTGACTCTTTGTCTGGAGCGTGCATTCTGGTAAGAAAGATTTCTTTCTCTCTCCTTTTCATCATGGCAAGCACTAGTAAGACGTTTAAGAAGTGCGTGGATCCGTGTCCTTGTTTCTTGACACCTGATGACACGCAAGATCTTTGCGTCTATTGTTTGGGTGAAGAGCATGCACGCAATGTCCTCGAGGGGGCAATTTGTGTGCACTGTGAGCTTTTTCCCATGAAAAAGCTCCGTTCTCGTCCGTTTCGAGGAAAGAGGGACAGCCATCTGCTCCCCGCGGAAGAGGACCCAAGAAGAGCAGGAGATGTCAGAGGGTGAAGAAACTGAGGCTGAGCCCTCTCTAATCTCTTGCCCTGTGTACGATGAGCTGTTGGAGATTATGGACTGTCCCACAGCGAGGCTTGACTTGCCGTGGAAGCGGACTAGAAAGGTGGTGCTGCGGGGTCGTCTCGACGAACGCTATCTTTCCGACCATAGCCTCCCAGCTCAGGTGAGTCTTCCATTTCTTCCTTGGCCATATCCCCTTAAAGGAATATCTTTTGTTTCCAAGCTTCGAGCTCTACCCCGTGCCCAGCGTTTCTGACCCCTTTCAGGTAAGTCTTTGGGTATGCAGCTCAGGCTTTGACCGTAGGGGATAATGTCACTGACAGCCGTCACTTTGTCTCAGGGGCAACTCCCTTAAGCTTGAGGGAGGTGGTATTTAGTGCTCACCTCTATGATGACAGGCACTCCCCTCAGCATGGCAGCCCGGGTATAACCGTTACCCATTACCCAGTTTGAGTTCCTCGAAAGGAAAAGGTTCCTTTCATGCAATTGCATTTCTTTGAGGAGGCTGTGCCTACACGTGACACACTCCTTTTTCATAAGGTCGGTTCGTGTATACAAATGCCGCAGGAGTCAGTCATCGCATCTCGTATGCAGAAACATCTTAACGTAACTTATATGTGATCATTGCATGAGCCCGCTTGCTTAACATGTGATGTGATGTTTTGTGTGCAGAACACTGGTTATGAGACAATTGTGAATGAACTCATAGCACTGAATGTATGATTCATCTGTTGTTTTATCTTATTTTATTTAATTTAAATAATAAAAAAAAAAAAAAAAAAAACATACCATTGTGTATAATGACCATGTGTTTATGATAATTTCTTTCTTATTTGTCTCACCGACAGCACAACCGTCGCAGCTGAGGTGAGTGAGATTAGGGGTGACAGCGCACAACTGCTCACTATGTTTTTTTTTCCTTAACGTCCCTTAAACAATCTCATTCATGTTTTTCATTGTTATTCACATAGGGAGTTTTGCTAACCCTATGCCACCACCCCAAGCATTTGCTGATGGTAGTTCTGGTGTAGATGTTAGGAGGCAAGAGCTGCTATCCAGATCTCGGCGGGTAGGCCAGAATGTGACTGCAGCCCTGTAAGTTCAAGCTCATGCACAAAAGACTGCAAGGCCCCGCAAGCGCTGTGTAAATACCTAACACCACCGAGCGAAAACTTTCAAGACAATCAGCTAGTAAGTATAGAGGAATCAAATTCTCATTAATATTCTCATTATTATTATTATTTATTTTTAAATATTCATAGCATACAACCGTGAGCAAAAAGATGATTTCGGGGCTGAAAAATCTAACCATTCAGCACACCAAGGCATACAGATCACTGAAATAATACTTGCTTAAGAAAAAAGAAAAACAGGACTCACCAATACTATTGCTGCTATTTAAACATGCCCAGTAGTTAATTTAAAGGGGTCATCAGATGCCCATTTTCCACAAGTTGATATGATTCTTCAGGGTCTTAATGAAAAGTCTATAATATACTTTAGTTAAAAATTCTCAATGGTTGTGTGAAACAACAGCCTTTTTACCTTGTCAAAATCAGCTCTGCAAAAATCATCTCATTCTGGTCGAGGCTGCTTTAAATGCAGATGAGCTCTGCTCGCCTCGCCCCTCACTTCTCTCTGTGGAGCGACGAGTCTGTTTACTTTAGCTGCGTTTAGTCGCTAAACTTGCTAACTAGCACATTATTAGGAAATACGATCGCAAAGATTCATAAAAAAAAACAAAAAAAAAAACCTTATAATCATGTCGGCTGTAAGTGAAGCCGGATCATGAATGATTTCGCGCGAACATAGACGGATATATGTAGATCGGGAGGCGCATTTCCTTCACAAACAAACGTAATCTACTGCATCTTCAGCGGCTCAGATGTCGGGAGTAAATGACGACCACTATATTCATTATTACTGTCATGAATCTGGCCGGTGACCTTCGGTCCACTCACCGCCAGATGTCGCTTCATCACGCAGACTGTTGCACTACACCCCGGACTACGTCTCCCATCACCCATTGCGCTGATTGCACCAACGCCTGTGGCCAATCAGGCGCGCTATATAAACCCCGGACTTTTCCCCTGTTACTCACCGAGTATTGTGGAGTTTGTATTGTGAAGAACTTCTCGCTCGTTTGTTTGGATTAACCCCCTTTGCATCGCCTTCGGATTACGTTCACTGCTGATCAACCCTCGCCTGCTTCATGGACTATTCTTGTGTCTCGCTCCCATATACCTGTTTGCCATTGTCTACCCTGCCTGTTCGACCATGTCTTTGTCTCGCCCTTTAAATAAAGCTTTGCATTTGGATCCGCTCGCCTCTCGTCTCCCTCTCCATGTTACAGAATACTCGGTCACAACAGGATCCAGCAGCTTTACACACGGACACAGTACAGGTATGGACACTACGAAAATATTATTCTGATTAAAACAAGGCCCACAATCACTGGAACAGCATGTGTGTGAATTTCTGGCTATAGCGAAGCATTCAGACCTCCCGGACTATATTTTAATTGAAATTTTTTGTGACGGCGTAAACCAGTCTCTTTTTATGTTCTAAACTGAGACGTGAGGGTCCACGTTCATCACTCGCCCAATTTATGGATTTTGCTTTGTTGACTGTGGGCTCATCTTTTACTGTGGGTGTTGCAGATGAGGAACGCGACATTGCGGTAATGCCGGCCACACAACCCGCTCTCGTAATGGCGGCTACAATGGAGCCCGATCTCATGATGGCGGCCGCGTCAGAGCGTGCTCATGTAATGGCGGCGACGGCGGAGCCCGTTCACAAAATGGCGGTGAAAACGGTGTTCCGTCACGTCACAGCTGCCACCCCTGAGCCAAGCAAAGCTAAAGCTGTGTTTCCCGAGTCAAGTCAAGTTACAGCTGTTGTTGCAGAGTCAAGTTAAAGCTGCTCTTCCCGTGTCAAGTCAAGTTACAGCTGTTGTTCCCAAGCCCAGTCAAGTTGTTTCTGAGTCCAGTCAAGTTTCCGAGTCCAGTCAAGTTACAGCTGTGTTTCCCGTGTCAAGTCAAGTTGCAGCTGCTGTTCCCGTGTCCAGCCAAGTTACAGCTGTTGTTCCTGAGTCAAGCAGAATCAGAGCTGTCATTCCTGAGTCAAGCAGAGTCAGAGCTGTCATTCCTGAGCCAAGTCAAGTCACAGTCGATCTTCACGAGCCAAGTCAAGTCACAGTCGATCTTCACAAGCCAAGTCAAGTCACTGCTGATCTTCACGAGCCAAGTCAAGTCACTGCTGATCTCCATGAGTCAAGTCAAGTCACAGCTGATCCTCATGAGCCAAGTCAAGTCACTGCTGATCTCCATGAGCTAAGTCAAGTCACTGCTGATCTCCATGAGCCATGTCAAGTCACTGCTGATCTCTATGAGCCAGGTCAAGTCACAGTTGATCTGCATGAACCAAGTCAAGTCACAGCTGTTCTTCTTGAGCAAAGTCAAGTTACTGCTGTTGTCCCTGAGTCAAGTCACGTCTCATCTGGCCACCTAGAGCCTCGTCACATCTCGTCTGGCCGCCCAGAGCCTGGTCACGACTCGTCCGACCTCCAGAGCCTTGTCACGACTCGTCTGACCTCCCAGAGCCTCGTCACGTCTCATCTGACCTCCCAGAGCATTGTCACGTCATGACTGCCAGTGTGATGGCAGTCACCATTCTGAGTGTGTGGGCCGCACACTACACTCTAGAGGTCTCGTCAGTTCACAAGTCTGCTCCAGAGGTCTCGTCAGTTCTCAAGTCTGCTCCAGAGGTCTCGTCTGTTCACAAGTCTGCTCCAGAGGTCTCGTCTGTTCATAAGTCTGCTCCAGAGGCCTCGTCTGACCGTGAATCTGCGCCAGTGCCTCCGGAGGTGGCAGTGCTGGTAGCAGATCCTCCTAAAGGGGTCGCAGATCCCACCATCGAGACTCCAGAGGTGGTGGCTTTTGCTGCAGAGCCTCTGGAAGTGGCAGCGCCAACTGCAGCTTCCTCAACGGCTGTGATGCCCGCCGCAGTTTCCCCGGAGGTGGCGGCTGAGGAACCTCGTCTGTCCTAGCTCCCTGCACGGTGGTAGTGCCCAATCACCCTCACCTAGCCAGTGTACTCATAAATCTCATGAAATGTCATGAATCTGGCCGGTGACCTTCGGTCCGCTCACCACCAGATGTCGCGCTCACACTTTCACATCACACAGACTGTTGCACTACACCCATCGTGCTGATTTGGCTCGATTTGAAAAAGAGAATGTTATTTTTACAGATTATTTAAAAAAAACTGCATGGATTTTTATCATTATAGGGTAGATTTGTACATACACTGCCAACACACATTAATGTTCAAACAACATGTAAAAGGTCGTCCGATGACCCTTTTAACAGAGTTACAGTCTTTTCCTGATCACAGGCTGTTTGTTTATGTCCACCAGCATGATTAATTATTTGTTTAAGGATAATCCTGTGTTTTTGTAGCATTGTCGTCTGATTAAAACGCATTTTCTCCTCCCAGGCCCTCTGATGGTCCTCTATTATTCTTTTTTGGTTGTTCACAATCATGTTAAAAAAGTTCAGAATTAACTTGTTTGCGTCATTCTGCAGTTGGTTCTTGTAATCCTCTTGGTTTGAAGGAAGCTTATCAGCATCACCATCTGAATTTGCAACATTTTCAGTGATCTCTGGGGGCTGACTTAATTCTGCCTTTTGTTCCATACTAGGCACCCTGTCCATATGGCACAGGTGTACAATAATAATAATTATTATGATTATTGCAATAATAATAATAATGAGAATAATTTAATTTGATTCCTCTATACTTACCAGTTGATTGTCTTGGAAGTTTTTACTCAGGCGTGTTAGGTATCACACAGAGCTTGCGGGGCCTTGCAGTCTTTTGTGCATGAGCTTGAACCTGCAGGGCCGCAGTCACATTCTGGCCTACCCGCCGAGATCTGGCTCTTGCCTCCTAACACCTGCACCAGAACTATCATCAGCAAATGCTTGGGGTGGTGGTATAGTGTTAGCAAAACTCCCTATGTGAATAACAATGAAAAATATGAATGAGATTTTTTAAGGGACATTAGGGGAAAAAAAAACATCTCAGGTTACGCATGTAACCCTGGTTCCCTGAGAGGGGAACAAGACACTGCATCCTCTAGAGGTCGTTAGGAGGAAGCCTTCAGCATGACTCGTGTCTGAAGCTTACATCCAAAAACTACAACAGCATTGGCCGGCGACAGCCTATGACGTCACGTCCGGCGCGACTACAGTATAAAAGGATGCCAGTAGAACACAACATCCACTTCTTCGTCTGAAGCTATGTTCGAAGCATGGCGAGGTTTCTAGAGGACGCAGTGTCTCGTTCCCCTCTCAGGGAATCAGGGTTACATGCGTAACCTGAGACGTTCCCTTTCGAAGCTGCAGCGCATAACCCTTACCATATAGGATTTTAGAAAGAACACAAAATGCTTGATGTGCGTGCTTACCAGAATATGGATTTAAAGAAGTGCACAGAGACTAGCGTGTGCACTTACCATCATATGGATTAGAAGAGTATTGTTCTAGGGGGCTATCCTAGACACCCTATGTGCATAAAATTTCAATATGAGGAGAACAAGCCTACTCATCATGACAATCACAGGACTGGCTCTGGAGCATTATGCTCGTGAAGTGCAGCGTCCAGCTCTCAGATGAGAGGGGAACACAAACACTTAACTTGTAGAGAAGTTCGCCATGAAACAGCCTAGAGGAAAGCTGGAAGAAGGCCAGACCCCCTGACATGACTGTGGAGCCCACAGAGCGGGAAGTTTTAACTCTTAGGATAAGAGGAAAACTCCACTCAAAGAGGGCAGCATGCTTGTAGGTGATCCCCAAAGGCGAGGAGAGCACAGTTAGGCTCATCCAGCAGAGCGAGCAAATAAACAGGGAGGCAGAGAGAGGCCCAACAACCTGAGGATGCTGATACACGGAGCTCCAAGGGGCTTCAACTCGCAGGGTGAGAGGGAAACCCTAGAATGCCCAGAGGGGAGTAGCATGCTCGTAAATGACCCTCTTAGAGAGGGGGGCATCACTGTACTTGCATTGGAAGCAGCTTAGAGGGGAAAACGAAGAAGGGCCTGACACCTGATGTTGCTGCACGGTGGATCCCAGAGAGCAGAGAACCCAATTCTCAGGGTAAGAGAGAAACTCAGGCGCTTAGAAGGGAGAGGCAAGCTCATAGTTGACCCTCTATGATGAGGGGAGCAATGCTAGCTCAACCAAGAAGGTGGGCCGACAACCTGGCAAGACTGCTAGCTGGAGTTCCAGAGCGTGGACGCCCAACTCTAAAAATAAGAGAGGAACCCAGATGCTCGGATGGGAGCGGCATGCTCAAGGTGACCCTCTAAAATGAGAGGAGCACAAAGGCTTATTTTCCTGGATGAGGGACCCGCGAGTCCTGAGGTTGTCGTGCTAAACAGGGGACCTGATGGTCAAGAAAAGTCCTGCAGAAGCGTAGAAACTTGGCTGGGGAATGAGTCCGAATGAGGCTTGGGTCTGGACCATCAGTAGGGCGGTTCTATGAACATAAAATCCGCGCAAAACATCATTGGTCCAGCCTAGAGACTGCAGTAGAAGCACAGGAGGCTCCTACCCAACCTAGCGGGTGGAAATATGGTAAATTCAGGGGAATTAAAGGAGGGGAAGAAAGAGGGCAGATATTAAAAACCGCCCAAGGAAGGTGAGTAGATGATTAAGTTTTACTCTGGTCCGGACGAGAGCGTTGAGAACGCCTCGTCTGGATCACCTCCCTTAGGTCTTGCCTACCTCCCTTTGACTCGCGCCTTCTCCCAGCCCCACCTGGACGTAAGGAGGGAGCCTTAAGAGAGAACATCTCACCACAAGAGAGATAGCATGCTAGCGTCTCTTCTATAGGGGGCTCTCTCACATCCCTTCAATATTAGAATAACAAGTGTGCTGAAACCTATGGATGCGTCAGGAAAATGGGTTTTTCCATGCCTTTTCGACCTCCACATGGAGATCGGGAAGAAATGCAAGGCTCTCTTGGGCTGGGAGGCTATGGTCACACAGGTAACGCTCATCGAGGCAACCTCGTGGCGCCACCTTCTTTGCCTGCTTCCATGTCAAGTCAAGCCTCACCGTGGTGCGTTCCATAACCTCCAACAGCTCAGCGTACGCAGGGCAGAAAGATTGAGAGGGCTCAGTCTCGACTTCTTCGCCCTCTTCAAGCATCTCCTGCTCCTCCTGGCTGGAACCCAGCAGAGCACTGGCCGCTGGATCAGACGAACGTAAGAGATATAGCATCGTCATCCAGCAGCTTTCTCTCGTCTGTGACTGATGAGCGAGAAAGAGAAAGCCCCTTCCCTAACTCATCAGCCAGGTCCACCTGAGAGCCCCATGTCTTCAGTTTCCTCCGTGCCTCAGCAGTGGCAGGACCCGAACCACGGGGAGCAGATGGCTGCCCCTCCTTCCTCGAAAAGAGGGACATAGGGTCATAGGAAGACGCTCACAATGAACGCAAACTGCCCCCTCTAGGACATTGCGGGCGTGCTCTTCACCCAAACAAACAACGCAAAGATTGTGCGTGTCATCCGGTGTCAGAAAACGAGGACACAGATCCACACACTTCTTATACGTTTTGCCAGTGCTCGCCATAATAAAAGAGAGTAAATAGCTCTTACCAGGATGCACTCGCTTCAAACAAAACAGTCCCTTGAAGACGAAGAAGAGGATGTTGTGTTCTACCGGCGTCCTTTTATACTGTAGTCGCGCTGGTAGTGACACACCAAAGCCAACAGAAGTATAACTATCCAGAACCTTACAAAAACCTCAATAGTTTTAAATGACTTTAGTCATTAATAAGGAGTTGTCATGATCTTCACTTAAGAATACGAATCCAAATAGTATTTCCTTCTGAACTATTTGGTAATACCTGCGTCATTACTAATGGGTTACCATGATCTTCACTTTAGAATTAATTATACATTTTGCATTATTCACATTAATTATGAACATGTATATAGTAGTTCTTAGTAGTTCTCTGGGAGCTATGAAAAAAACAGTAGTTACCGATTAGCTAATCGTCAACTACCATGTTCAACTGAGTTGCTATGACTTACTGATTCGTTAAAGGGGTCATCGGATGCTAAGTTCACTTTCACATGTTGTTTGAACATTAATGTGTGTTGGCAGTGTATGTACAAATCTACCCTATAATGATAAAA
>JAHKKF010483001.1:0-11532 GCA_019740295.1 Labeo calbasu | reverse complement strand
ACTGTAGGCACCAATTTATGTTTCTGCCCACACTCTATTCCACTAGCCAAATATAACACATTTTATTCGTCATTGTTTCCATGAGCAAATAATAATGGCGCTAGGTTGTCATGCAACAACTGTGCCTTAAATATTTTAACATTCCCATTTTTGCAGCCTTTTGTAATTGATAATAATTGATTAAAAATGAAAAAAATATATGTATATATATATTCTCTGTTCGATATTGTGTTTGAATTCATTAGGCTCCACAAAAGATATAGTTTGTATTTCGCGAAGAGAATCGCACAGACTGCCAATACACTGTTAAACAAAACATTCTTTTCATGAGCTTCGCCGCAACTCATTCACATGCTGATATAAAAAAGTTCAATAAGTACCTATTTAGCATGTAATTCAAATAACTATTAGGCTAAATAATAAAATAAAAAACGAGAATTCACTGACCAATATCAGCTTGAAAATGCTAACAAGGATGGATCCGCAATTTCTTTAAAATTGAAAGGTACTCTCTGTGTTATTTCATCAGTCAGTCATGGAAGTCCAGTGGTTGATGGGCTTCTGGCAACAATAATTCCAGAAAAGAAGACAATTTTATAGATTTGATTGCACAGGTTTTGTGCATTTATATGCTATTAGATGTGTTTTGTCCACATTTCATATGTTGTATAATTATATCACTAAGCAACAAAGTCTTTTAGAAGGGCCTCACTGATTAATTTTGCCTGGGGCCCCCACTTCATGTAGGTACGCCTCTGATGGTAAGACTCCTGGAGAAACCACTCGAATGATAGTTATAGGGTTGTTTGACAAGATGTAGCCTTCTTACAGACAATTAGCAAAGAAAATGTAATGTACTTGTTGGTATTGTCTGATTATGGTGCTAGAAATCCATGAATTTAGGATGAGCCATTCTGAAGTATAAAGAAAAGAGCATTTTCCAGATCTCTTGACCTGTAGGTGGTGCTGTCACCAAACTTACCGTTTCTTTTGCGGAAAACTATGGTCATATAATGAAGACACTAAAGATCTTCACAGCGACCCGTCAAAATAAAAGTTTGGTTTACCCTGACGGTCAGAAATATATTAATATATTAATTAATGTAAAGATAGTAGTACTACTACTACTACTACTAAGAAAAATATTATTAAAACGATGAAGACAAAAAAAGTAATGGCCAATAATAAATGAATTCTATATCAAATCTAAGTATCCTTTATAAATTCATTGGACATGATTTTGATTATTAATGTAATGAAAAGATTAAATTATATTCCAGAAAATTAATGGAAAACAGAGATTCGCGAACAAAACTGAATTTGGGAAAAATAATCAATTCATATTTCATAGGGCCTTAAAACATGTAATTTTTGTTAAACTTTTAATAAATTGCTTTCAATTAATTAGACATGCTTTTTGATAAATATTTTTTAATGTTAACCATTAAAAGTCTATGAAATTCAAATGGAATTTGGGAAAAAATAAAACAGATTTCGCAGGGCCCTCTTTAATTCATGTGTGTCTTTGTTTGTAGTTGTCCTTTAGTTTGTTACTTGCATCTAGGTTCTTATTATTAATAACAAAAAATGACTGTCATGATATAAATTGTTGTTGTGAAATAAAAATACTACATCTTACCTACATCAAACTTACCAATGTAGCACAGATCTCTACACACCTGTAGGATCAGTAGTTGTTCAGCATAATCCTGTGTAGTGGCACTGCCATGTTGTTGTTATTATTATTATTTTTATTATTATTATGATTTTATTTATTTATTTTTAAAGGGGGATGACATGTTTTGCTTTAACAGATAAAATAACTATGATCTCCATTTGAATCATCAATTATTCAGTCACTTTTCCTGTTGATCTGTTTTTGTCGCAGTATCGGTTCAGTAGCAGTATTGTGATATTTTAGTCAAGTGTCAGATCGAAGTCAAAATGTTGGTATCGTGACAACACTAGAATACAGCATCACTTTCTATTTAAAACTATTATATTCTTTTTGTTAATTCTGTGCCATTGTAACTCAGACACAGAACCTGGTTTGGTCAGCCCTGTGTGCAGCTCTGTCCAATGATCATTTGAGCACATTTTGGTGAAATCTGCATATTGCGGACTTTTCTTTGCATAGAAGTGTTTAACATCACTTAAGCTCAGTGACTCTGAAATAAGGCTGGCAGAAAATCTAGTTGTAGTGGATACATCATGTGTAAATAAAAAAAAAAACAAAACAACGTAAAGTACTTCAGTACAGTGAATAGACTTGAAGGAACAGTTTAAAAGTGATTTTGTTCATTTACTTGCTTTATGTATTTATTTCTCATGATGTTTTTTTTTTTTTTCTCTCTCACAGCCTTTCAGACAGAAGGGAAACTCTATTTAATTTTGGATTTTCTCAGGGGTGGGGATGTATTTACTCGTTTATCCAAAGAGGTAAGCATCTCTTGTTCTACTCTAACCGTTTCTGATTTATGCTGTTGATGTTAACAGACTAACAGCTGCTCTTATCATTTTCTTGTATTGCTATTTTCCAGCAGTTGCTTGTTGTGTAATAATGTTCAGATGTCTGATAAAGCGTAACGTCCCCCGCCAAAGTTTCATTTGTGATACGACTAGAAAATGACACACGTCCCAAATTTTGCACCAAAGTTATGCACGTGCTTTAATGCATTTGACGAAACAGATTTATGCTTTAATGCTTTAATGTGTTGGGCTCCGCAGATTTTTTTTTCCCAATCCCCCCCAGTCACAATCCTAATCAAATATGTTTGGCTCCTTTCCATCTCTGTCATTATGATGATGTGCATTGTAATGTGGTGTGTGATCTTTGATGAGAGAGTAAATCTGTCCAGTTCTTACTAGGTTATGTTTACAGAGGAGGATGTGAAATTCTACCTTGCAGAGCTGGCCCTTGCATTGGATCATCTACACAACCTAGGCATTGTTTACAGAGACCTGAAGCCTGAAAAGTAAAGTATCCCCCTTCACCTCTCTGCTTCTCTCTCTTCTCTCTGTGTGTAGAGTAGAAACCACACTCGCTCTCTGTCTCTCTCTGGCTTTCACCTGCCCTCTCTGTTTGATCTTATATTGAATACGGATGGATTTACATGACAGAACCAATGTTCAAGATTGTAATCGAGAGGTTTTGCATTTTGTTTGTTGACTCTTGTTTAGTTCATGTATTTTTGTATCTGTATTGGAGAAATGTGGTCTTAATTTTCAGCATTTTGCTTGATGAAGCTGGACATATCAAGTTAACAGGTACGTACCGTTGTCCCCTTACTACACATCAGTTCCCTGCCTGTTGAACTTGTGCATGTAGATATCAGGCAAATTTATAATGAATGACATCTACTGTTAGCGTCTCACCCTCAATGCTTTAAAATGATTGCGTCATGTATGGTGTGTTTGTGTCTTGATGGGGTTGTTCGTCAAACTCTGCTGCTGGAGCTCCGTCGGCTCCTGCCTGTAGTTTTCACGGTATCCTAATGATAAACTCTGCAGGAAAGTGACTCCAGGAGCAGAATTCGACACCCCTGATTTACCTCTGTGATGCCAGTGTGACAGATGTGCTGCTGTGCCTTTTCCAGACTTTGGGCTCAGTAAAGAATCGGTAGATCAGGACAGAAAAGCGTACTCGTTCTGTGGCACTGTGGAGTATATGGCCCCTGAGGTGGTCAACAGGAGAGGTCACACGCAGAGCGCTGACTGGTGGTCTCTCGGCGTCTTAATGGTAGGATCTTAAGGACTTCACCTCTCCCGTAATGAGCGTGTTTGGAAAATGTGATGCTGTATATGCAACACCGTTCTGTGAAGACAAGGAACAAGGTGCAACATGTCAGCATGGAATCCACTCTCAGCTGAAGCGCAGCTGTAGTCTGTCATTGAGTGTAACTAGAGATTGACCGATAATTGGTTTTACCAAGATTTTTCTGTCATGATTTCCTCTCCCTTGTGACGTTCTAAACCTGTATGACTGTTTCCTTCTGTGGAACACAAAAGGACATATGTTGAAGAATGTTGCTAACTGTTTTGGTCACCATTGATCAATATTTGCACTGATTATTGCTTTGATAATTTAGCCAAATAAATGTGTCTGGTTGATTTGGCTTGTTTGACAGTCATTGATTGATTTGATTGATTTTGTTTTCCAGTTTGAAATGCTGACCGGCACATTACCGTTCCAAGGAAAAGACAGGAACGAGACTATGAACATGATTCTTAAGTAAGTGTGGCTGTTAAAACAAGCCAGTCTGTGTGACGCTGGATTGGTCAAATCTTTTGTCAAGGCTGGCAAACTGAAGATCCAACGACAAACACGTTATCAACCAATCACAGTTAAAGGGGTAGTTCACCCAAAAATAATTCCTGGCACTTCTAAGCTTTATCGTTGCATGGGCGGGTGTTTCTCTTCATCAGTCCAAAACAAGTCCAATAGAGTGCGTCCGTCCATAATAAAAAGTGCCTCACATGGCTCTGGGGGGTGAATAAAGGCCTCCTGTAGCAAATCCATCCGTTTTTGTAAGAAAAATATCCATGTTTAAAACGTAATAACCACTTTTTCACTAGCTTTCGCCAACTGGTCGTACTTGGAAGCAGCTCCAGACGATGACGTAGGACATTGGCATTGCACCGGTGTTAATCTTCATTTAATAATTTTCGCCAACAATGGGGTTTTTTTACCGACGAGAACGAGACAATAACAAAACGAAAGCTCATTTTGAATGACAAAATCTAAGGCGAAAACATTGATGTTTTCATCACTGAATGAAAATTAGACAAAAATGTTAGGGAAGGGCGATTGGGGAAAAGATTCATTCAGAACGGATCTGCAGCGTCGTTAGGAGTTTAGATGCACACATTTGAACTGTAACAGCCTATTAGTCTAGCTGGCGGGACATAAGATGGCATTTGCTGATGGTCTCATAAAACGTTCAAAAATAAGAGAAGTGAAGAGCAGACATATGGATGCGTTTGACGACACAAAAGAGAACTCAGCTCGGTCCGTTTTTTTGAGCACAGACACCTAAGCAGCGCCTCTCACGCAGTGCACGAGTACTCTTTTGCATTGCAAGAGCAAAAAAATGCACATAAAATGATGGTGAATTGTCTGTTTTGAGGAGTATTCACGTAAACGCGCTCGGTTATGTCTTAATAACGGGTAAACAATTGGGAGACCGTCAGATGTGTCAGATCAGTACATTGAATCAGTGTATCCGGTTTTAAAGGGACAGCAGCCTAATTTAGTTGCTATTGTCTGTGGCATTGATGTTATTTAAGCAACAAAAAACACAGAAAATCACTACTGCTCTTGACATAATCTCTTCAGTAGCCCTAATAAAGATGAATCTAAATGTATTTATTTAAACATGTCTGCTTGAAAGAATGAAGAATGTGGTAAACAAGTTGTTATAAAGAATGCATAATTAGTCTAAAAGAAGAAAAGAAGACCATACTCTTGTTTCTTTATGAAAAGTGGTTTCATTTAATTTTAATATAAAGGCGTGTTGTGTGTCACAGCAGTTAAATCTGTGTCCATCAGGGTAAAACTTTAATAGCAAACCTATTCAATAAGTTTGGTCATTTTACAGAAATGCTTAATAAATGCATTACACTGTAAATGAACCCATTAGATTTTAGCCGACTAAATCTACTACTGTAGATTTCGTTGACTAAAATCTTATTAAATTTAGTCGACTAAAAATGAAATAATTCAGATGAATAAAATGTGACTAAAAATGCCATTTTAGTCAAGAGACTAAGACTAAATCAAAATTTGCTGTCAAAATGAACACTGCGTTGTGCATGCGCCGCTCAAGCGATGAACGTGCTGTGGAGAGAGGTAAACACAGCGCTGGTCAGGAATTGCGAGGATTTGTAAAGAAAAATGTCAGAGGATTTCGATATAAACCAAGAGGAGACGGGTTTTCCTTTGTTAAAGTAAGGAAATTTTGCTTCCTTTGCTCCTGCAAACAAACGTTGGTTTGTGCAAGACGTGCATGCCCTCGTCCTACATCATCCACCCGACAAAGGCTTTTGTGCTGTGTATGACCAGTTGGTGCAAGTTAGATTAAAGGGATTATTACATTTAAAACATGGATATTTTTCTTACAAAAACACATGGATTCGCTATAGGATGCCTTTTTCACCCCCAGTGCTGTGTGAGGCACTTTACTGGACTTGTTTTGGACTGATGAAGAAAAAAACACCCGCCTGTTGCCATTATAAAGCTTGAAAGAGCCAGGATAATTTTGAATAGAACTCCAACTAGATTCATAAATTCATCAAAGAAAGAAGTCATATATACCTAGGATGCCTGGAGGGTGAGTAAATAATAGGCTAATTTTCATTTCTGGGTGAACTATCCCTTTAATTTGTTTAGTGATCATGATGACTATGCACATAAAATTGGTGATGATGTGATATTTTATTTGTTTATTTTTTCCCCCCTGTTTGTTCCTGCACATCAGAGCAAAGCTGGGAATGCCACAGTTTCTAAGTTTGGAAGCACAAAGTCTTTTACGAATGCTCTTCAAAAGAAATCCATCAAACCGTTTGGGTAAGTCCACCGGCGTTCTCTTCATGTTCTGTGAATGAATACACTCGGCTTTGTAATAGAAACGGAGTGTGATGTAATCATCATAACCGCTCTGTTCCAGGAGCTGGTCCTGACGGAGTGGAGGAGATCAAACGGCACGCGTTCTTCTCCACCATCGACTGGAACGTAAGTATCTGTTATCCCAGCACTACACGCTTCTCTCAGCGTAGCGTCCTGTCCTCCATCATTGAGTGTGTGTGGCAGCCGTCCAGACGGTGAGCCAGATCATGCTGGGTTTGACTAATGGTCACAGCCAGAATCATCTGAAAGACCAAACGGTGTTCCATTGACCATGAAGAGGTGAAGAACCCCTTCCCAGAGAGAGCTTCATCAGTCTGACCCGCCTCAGTCACAGATTATATTTAGTCAGCATCAAATCAAAATGAACCCATTCACATCCCCCATGATAGCTCTGTCGACTGCAAACGTGCGTCCAGCTCTGGTTCCAATGTCAGTAAAAACAAAATCCAGTCCAAAATGCCCTGCTACATTGAGCAGTCTGTCAGAAGTACCATGTTTCAGGCTGATTATCAGGCTTCACCTACTTGTTTGTTTGTGACTGTAGAAACTGTACAGAAGAGAACTTCAGCCTCCATTCAAACCTGCTGCAGGGAAACCAGACGACACCTTCTGCTTTGACCCAGAATTCACAGCCAAAACTCCCAAAGGTGCAGTGGAGAGCGTGTTCTAGATAGATCACGAGAGAGCGAGTGCTGACGAATCTATCTATTCTGATATTCCTGCTAGAGACGCAGTGATGGCTTGAGTTGTGTTGTGTGTGTGTCTGACAGATTCTCCAGGCATTCCCCCCAGTGCAAATGCTCACCAGCTCTTCAAAGGCTTCAGTTTTGTTGCTCCAGTCTCTCTGGAGGAAAGCAAAAGTGCCCCGCTAGTCAACATTCTCCCCATAGTGCAGGTAAATCATTAACATCTCTTTATGTTTTTAGTTAGTTATGTGTGTATTATTTGTCTATAAATATACGCGCGTGTGCTGTGTCAGATGCACGGAGGCTCGGCTCAGTTTTCAGACGTGTACGAGCTGAAGGAGGACATCGGCGTGGGTTCGTACTCCATATGCAAGCGCTGCATACACAGGGTCACCGCCATGGAGTTTGCTGTGAAGGTGAGACATCGCCGTCTCAAAACAACCATTACTGATGCCTCAATCGGTCTGTCCTACAAGATGCACGAACACTATTGCTCTGGTGTAATGTCTTCACTGTTTGTGTTAAACAGATCATTGACAAAAGTAAGCGAGACCCGTCAGAGGAGATCGAGATCCTGATGCGGTACGGCCAGCATCCCAACATCATCACACTGAAGGACGTGAGTGACGCCGCTCTGATCTCCAGCTCATTCAGCTGTGTGTGCGTCTGACTCATTGTGATTGTGTCATTGTGTGTGTGTCAGGTGTATGACGAGGGACGTTTCGTGTATCTGGTGACGGAGCTCATGAAGGGCGGCGAGCTGCTGGATAAGATCCTCAGGCAGAAGTTCTTCTCGGAGCGAGAGGCCAGCGCTGTGCTCTACACCATCACCAAAACTGTGGACTACCTGCACTGCCAGGGGGTGAGAGACACAGACGCTTAGTCTCTGTACGCATTATGTTTAACAGAAGAGCAGCGTGGCCAGTGTTACCATGAATGTGTGAATTGTCCAGTGTCAGCTGCTTCTAGTTATTTTAGCTGTACAAAAACAGTATTGCAAAGTGATATTTGTTAACATGTTGTTTTAATTTCTCAGTGTAATCATGAGTGGCTGTGACAGCTCTGGCGCTTCTTCCCATTACTATAGAACATGACAGTTTAGTGATGTTATTATCTCACACATATATTCTTGCAATAAACCAGGCAAAATTGCGTATGATCTTGACAGCCAGTGATTGCTAAAAATGCAGATAAATAGCCATTTAAATACTGTAGTGCAAAACTGTTTGAGGACAAAAAAAATACTCTTAAAGTTCCAGAGGAAATTGATAAATCCTGAGCTGTCAGGTGTTACCAAAGTCTTAACTAATTTTTACAGGGTTTGTACAAGGCGCTTACTGTGTTTGGAGTACTTGAATTTGACTCTTTGAAATGTACGGCCTGGCAGGCCTTTGAAAATATTAATATTTCTGAGGAGGTGCTTGAGTAATTAAAACACAATGTATCTAAGAAATAAGTTTTTAATTTTGTCAATAAACACCTTTTCAC
The DNA here is from genome assembly GCA_019740295.1 of Labeo calbasu. Taxonomy (NCBI): domain Eukaryota; kingdom Metazoa; phylum Chordata; class Actinopteri; order Cypriniformes; family Cyprinidae; genus Labeo; species Labeo calbasu. The sequence continues at coordinate 2,733 of JAHKKF010483001.1, read as the reverse complement.
ACTATTTTACACAAGCCAAGCCAGTGGTAGTACAGACAAAGGTGCAGACAAACTGAATCAATTGAGTCATTTATGCTGGAACCACTCCTTTTAATTCAAACTCGTAACTCAATCATTCATTTCAAGCAATTCACTAGCAAAAACCAGATCAATTAAAAGAGCCGTTCATTTTCATTTTCAAATTCAAACATCATTTGTAACAGTTTTAAAAAGCACCTAGTGATTGTTAAAACTGAGCTTTTTGAAACTCAGAATCAGTTAAACCATTGCGTTGTAAAATTATTCACTCTTTCAGAGTGCTCAAATTGAATCGATTGATTTAGATCAGAACGGGTACGTGAATCATTTCACAAATTAAATGATTCCAATCAAATGATTCGCAATACGCAATTTGAAGTCCAAATCTACATCAAATGATTTGTGATGCGCAATGTTCAGTGCAATTTCGCTAATCTTTTTTCAGATTTTTATCTTTAGTAGAAAATATCAAACCATTAAGTATACACAAATACAAAGACATTTTTTTTAAAATCTATTTTCCTTTTTCTAGAATTTGAAATAGAAGGCATTGTTTGATAAGTGAGAAGTCTTTGAAATTCAAAAAAGAAGTGCTTAAATCCTTGAAAGTCCTGAAACTTCATTTTACAGTATCTGTACGAACCCTCTTCTTAGTTTTAACAGTCTATAATCCATATCAGCTAGCCTTATTGTCAAGTGCAGTTTGAGTCTGGACTGAGCAGCAGAGTGGACTGTTTGCAGATGCTTTTGTGGTGATGGCTCTGCTCCTCATGCAGGTGGTGCACAGAGACCTGAAGCCCAGTAACATCCTCTACATGGACGATTCGGGAAACCCCGACTCCATTCGCATCTGTGACTTTGGCTTCGCCAAGCAGCTGAGAGGAGACAACGGGCTGCTGCTCACACCCTGCTACACCGCAAACTTCGTGGCTCCTGAGGTGAGGAATCAGCGGCTCCGCATGTACAGCTCTGAATGTCCAGAGCGTGTCTGAACTGAAGTGCACTGACGGACCCTCGTTCATGTGTTTCTGGTGTGCTGCAGGTGCTGATGCGGCAGGGTTACGACGCGGCCTGTGATATCTGGAGTCTGGGAGTCCTGCTCTACACCATGCTGGCAGGGTCAGTGGGACATCAGCGCTGTTCTGTTATTGACAAACATCAAATCCAAAAAAGTAACAAAAGTACAGATGAATGAAGCATTTTTGAGAGGTGCATCTTGTTCTTACACAGCAATTTAATTAATTCAGCATTAAAATAGAGTCACGTGCACATTACAGCAGTGCGCGGTCTTCAGATGTCTTTTCAGTCTGATTTCATGAAAAAATATCGAAATAAAATAAACAGGTTATTGACTGGTTTTCACAGGTGCTTAAAGTACTTGAATTTGACTTCTTTTTTTTTTTTGAAGCCTGCAAAACCCTTGAAAATAGCAATATTCCTGAAGAAGTACTTGAAAACTGCTTGAATTATTTAAAGACAAGGGATCTGTGAAATTAATATTTAATTGTTTAATTTTTTTCACATAAAAAATACAACAATCAAAAATAATAAAAAGACATCCTTTTTCAGTTAATGTCATAAAACTAGTGAGCTAAGCCAGTAGTAGTACTGACGATGTTGTGTACACATGGCTGAAGATGCGAAAAAAAGAAAGAGATGAACTGAATCAGTTGAGGGAGTCATTTATGCTGGAACCGCTCTGATTCATTTTTAAATTTCAACATATATTGTAAGGATTTTAAATATCACATAGAGTGATGGGTGAAACTAAGCTTTTTGAAACTCTGAATTTGTTAAACCATTGCATTGCAAAATGATTCACTGTTTCGAAGTGCTGCAATCGGATCGTGTATTGTGAATCATTTGATTCATATTGGGACTTCAGAGCTCGTTCGTGAATCATTTCACAAATTGAATGATTTGCGGTCCATGCTCCGAGTTCTGATCTGAAATGATGGTTTGTCAATCATTTTTCAGATCAGAACTTTGGAGAGCACATTGCGAATCATTTGATTTAGATCGGAATTTGGATCGGTTTTGTGAATTTTTTTGCTTTAGACCGGAACTTCGGAGTGTGGATTCCGAATCATTTAATTCAGATCAAGATTTCAGAGCAGGTTTTTTATTTTATATTGAACAGTACAAAGCATTAAGGCAGTACAGTTATAAAAATGAAAGGAAGGAAGAAAGTATACACAAATACAAATCCGTTGAGAAAATTAACCATAGGTTTACTATACTAAAATGGTAGTAACCATGTTGTTTGTACAGCCACAGTTTTACTGCAAACTATGGTTAAACCATGGTTAATTAAGTTGGCTTGAGAAAGCTATGCTATTTAAACTTAGTTATTATTCTTCTGAGACTAAAATTTCTGACTGCTACTCGTCCTAGAGCTTTAACTCTACAAACTCCAAACTCAGCCCAGATCTTCAGACTGATCTGACTCGAGTTGCTATATCTTTTCTAACTGATCGGACTTACGGTTTTCCTAAAAAATGACGTTTAAAACTGGAAAAAAATCCCATAGACTTACATTGACGGAATGTTCAAATGAGCCAACACTATTCAAATTTCCACTGTCAAAACTCCCAGAATCCTTTGAGGCTCAATCAAGCTTCCCTTCTATGTACTGTATTTCTAATCCATTTAACTCATTCAAACTCATCTATCTATCTATCTATCTATCTATCTATCTATCTATCTATCTATCTA
>JAHKKF010482994.1:0-12714 GCA_019740295.1 Labeo calbasu | reverse complement strand
CAAGGAACTTTGCTGCCGTACCATGGGTGCAGCAGGCGCAATGATATTACGCAGCGCCTGAAAGTGACCGGCACTAAGTTTGTGTAGATGCAGAGTTGATGGCTGCGCAAGATCACTGCGCCTGCTGCACCCATGGTACGGCAGCAAAGTTCCTTGATTATTACGCCGGAATGAGTATAGTTCCTAGTCATATCGACCTAGAAAATCGCAACTTTTAATTTTAAGTCCGTCTTCGTACACAATGTAACTACAGAGGAGTCAAGTTTTAAATAGGAAAAATATCGAAACTCTTTGGTCATTTTTGAGCGAGATGCTAACGGTCTAATCGGATTCAATGATCTATGCTAAGCTATGCTAAAAGACCCGGAGATCAGCTGAATGGATTCGAAAACGGTAAAACTCAACTGTTTAACTCTAGGGGAGTTGGAAAATGAGCCCATTTTCAAAAAAAGTGGAGTGTTCCTTGAAGTTATCTTGTCTGCTGAGTTATAATATTTTGATTAAACAATAGAAGGTCCAAAAAAAATGAAAAAAGAACAACACACATGGATGGATAAATCTTTTGAGATAAGATCAATAACATGCATTTATAAATGGGAAACAAAAAAACAACAAAAAAAAAAACCTAAAATCATGTGGTTTGTTGAGAAAATCAAAGAAGACTTAAACGGGCAACTGATACCTTTCTCATCCTTTTCCACAACTAACTCATTGTTTTCGATGTGAGCATTGATTTTAGGCTGTGAATCCACCTCTGGTTTGACTTTTGGAGATTCTGCCACATTTTTATCTGAATGGTTTGCAGGGGGAACATCAGATTTGGCTTTTAAAACAGAGACTTTCTGTATGGAACCATCAGCATTCTGTGAAGGACGGAGTTTGTCAGTGTAAAGATGGAAAGAGACAAATGAGCCATTTTAAGCCACTTTTTTTTCTCATAACCATACCTGTGGAGCAACTTTTTCAGGTGTCTTTTGCTTTGCCAGTTGGGCAGCTGCAATTTTTACATTGCATTCCTCTTTCATGGCCTCAATTTGTTTGTTACACTGAGTCCTGCACAATCCCATTACACACAGAGCAATTATCATACTGATTAAGGACTATAGTGTGTTTTGTATTTTAGATTAGAGCATTTAAGAATTAACCTACACTTCACTGGTGGCTTTTTTACTCAACGTGTTCATGCTACTTTGACAGGACTTTAGCTCGCTCTGCATTTTATTAACATCCTCCATTAATGACTTCATACGATCTAGAAACAGAAAATCAACAGTCATGTGAAGGAATAAGCAGGATATGGATCATAAAGTACATATAATAGGACAAATTGAAGTAGACACTTACTCTTCATTTCTTGCACTGTTTTGGCACTGGAGGAAATGTTGTGCTTCAAATTATCCTATGACAGAGAACAGACTTTTAGAACTAAAAACAGACACTCAGCATATCCAATATGACATCAAAACATAGTGACCTGCCTAACTAAAGAGCAATTTTGGGTATAATAGAAGACCCATTTATACAGACAGCATCACAGCAATACCTGTTGAGCTGCTACGTAGTTTGTATGTAAACAAGCATTAAAATAAGATACAACTAAAATGTATTTCTTTTTTTAATTTGAACTGTTTATTGTTCCTTTGAAGAACCAAGTTATGGAAAACCTGGATATATGAAGTAGTCTCATTTTGAAAGTGTGACTTTACCTTTTAATACACTACCAGTCAAAAGTTTTTGAACAGTAAGATTTTTAATGTTTTTTAAAGAAGTCTCTTCTGATCTCCAAGCCTGCATTTAATTGATCCGAAGTACAGCAAAACAGTAAAATTTTGAAATATTTTTACTATTTAAAATAACCATTTTCTATTTTAATATATTTTAAAACGTAATTTATTCCTGGGATCAAAGCGGAATTTTTAGCAATATTACTCTAGTCAGATGATCCTCCAGAAATCATTCTACTATTCTGATCTGTTGTTAAACAAACATTTATTACTACTATGTTAAGTTCAGAAGAACAGCATTTATCTGAAACAGAAATCTTTTGTAACTTTATAGATAGTCTTTATCACTTTTGAGCATTTTAAAGCATTCTTGCTAAATAAAAGTATTAAGTTCTATCATTTCTTTCCAAAAAGAAAAGAATTTTGAATGGTATAGTGTATAATGTTACTAAAGCTTTTTGTTTCAGTTAAATGCTGATCTTTGGATCTTTCTATTCATCAAAGAATCCTGAAAAAAAAAAAAATACTCAACTGTTTTAAATCTTGATAATAATAATAATAATAACAATAATAATAATAAAACAAATTAATAATAATAATAATAATAATAATAATAATAATAATAATAAATGTTCTTGAACAGTAAATCAGCATTTTAGAATGATTTCTGAAGGATTGTGTGACACTGAAGACTGGAGTAATGATGTTGAAAATTCAGATTTGATCACAGGAATAAACTACATTTTAAAATACATTCAAATAGAAAGCAGTTATTTTAATAGTAAAAATATTTCACAATATTATCACATTTGCTGTATTTTGGATCAAATAAACGCAGGCTTGGTGAGCAGAAGAGATTTCTTTAAAAAACATTAAAAATCTCGCTGTTAAAAAAACTTTTGACTGGTAGTGTAGATATGCCAAGCTATTTCCTAATATTTTATCTAGTAGAAAATAAATAATTACTATTTATTTTATCTTTTTAACTATAATTATTTTAGCTTTTATAATTTAAATATTCACTAGAACTGAAAACCAAGAAATTCTAACTAGAAGGAAACAAAAAAGAAACTATAAGTACCCATTAAATTAAGTTTTGAAAAACAAAACTAGTGCTAGGGAACCTTCGAAATTTGTAATATTGTCATGTACAGTGGAGGTCTTGGAGTTTAGAACTAATGGTACATATGCAGTTTTTTAAGTATCAAAACCTAGAGAGCTTCCTACAGACAACATTTCTGGGAATCAAAGAATACATTCCCATACAGATGGCATTACTGGGTATTAAAACCTAGTGAGCTGCCTAAGTAGAGAGCATTTTCGAGATATTAGAGCATACATTTCTACCTGGACAGCATTTGTTTGGCATTAATATCTACTGATGCTCACATTACATTTGTTACATAAGCCTATAGCACCATCTAGTGTCCCAGTTTGTACATTTTGAAGGATCTGTTAAAGGCAAATTATGCAATAGTAACAACAAAGGCTCTAAAATTCTTTAGGTTGATTCATGAGATACAGGGAGAGTGGCTTTGTTGCGTCAGCCACGTGTTACTTTGCTCACAACTAATTAGTCCAGTTTTTGTTTGTGATCTCTTACCCAACATAAAACCTGCTCCAGAACAGGTTAAGCCATTTAGCTTATGGCGATGAACACTGCTCAGACTAAACTTATCTTAGCTTCATGTAATAGGCCACTAATTTTAAAAGTGTGATTTTCAAAAATTGTGTAATTTAAAAAAAAATCTTAATCCTTAAATGAATAGTTCACCCAAAACAAAAATTCACCATTATTTACTCATTTACTCAGTTGTGCCAAACTCGAATGAATTTCTTTCTTCTGTTGAACATACAAGAAGATATTTTAAAGATCTTCTTTTGTGTTCACCAGAAGAAAGAAACCAAGTCTGCATTTATTTGATTAACAATACAGTAAAAAAACAGTAATTTTGTGAAATACAGGGTTCCTACACATTTTTAATTTCAAAATTCCATACTTTTCCACACCCAAATTTCCAAACCTCTCAACAAATTTTCAGACCACATTTAACATGGTTCATAGAGCATTATTTTTTAGAGTCCGTAAAATAAAAAATACAGACTTTTACATGCACACAAGAAACTTTTTTGTGTCCTCGAGAAACTATTCACATGCACGTGATTTTTTTGCATACTTACGCATTACAATTTCTATTTTTATATAACCTATTTCCCTTGTGCATCACTGCCATCTTACTATGAATAAAACAAGAGCATGGATGCACATGAATTAACAGAGATCTACTTGCTCAAAATTTGGCTTTTCTTATGGTACTGCCTCTAATATCAAGGCCTAATGTCCAATTTAACACATCCTCTGTGGCGGCGGAGAAAGCATGACCCTAAATTGGCTAATGGCATAAAAATTTTTGCCTTTATTGCAAAGGTTCTTGAGGCTAAGTAATACGCTGCTAAGAAAATAGTGAGAAGAAACCCAAAATGCTAATAACTTATCGATCTTATAACTATGGTTATCCATAGTCTGCTTTCATTTTTCCATACTTTTCCAAACCCTGTAGGAACCCTGGAAATATTATTACAATTGAAAATAAATGTTTCCAATTAATATATATATATATTTTTTTTTCCCTCGGATGTCAAGCTGAATTTTCAGCATCATTACTCCAGTCTTTTGTGTCACATGATCCTTTAGAAATCATTCTAATATGCTGAGTTAGCGGAGTTATTTAAAAAAATCTTACTATTTAATTATTTATTTACTTTTTCGTGTTTCCAGGTGTTAAGAGCCTCCTCCTGCTGTCTCTGGTGTGCTTCCTCCATTAACTCCAGCTGTTCGGTTTGTCTGCGCGTCTCCTCCTCGGCCTTCAGCTTGCTCTGCTGCTCTCGGTCTCTGTCTGCAGCCAGCTGCCTTATGCGGCTCTCCATCTCCAATATCCTGCTCTGGAGAACAACACAAAGCAAAATTACAGTTAACAGCCACACACTCCACCACTTGCCACAGACTACATCTAAACACAGCGTGTCAAACCTGCAGCTCGACGTTTCTTGAGTTTGAGACCCAGTAGTTGAAGCCGAGCAGGAGGATGCAGGCGATGAGAGCCGCCACAAGCAGAGACGGAGAGCGACCGCCACGTCGACCGTTCCCGAGTGCACCAATCATATTTCTATCCAACAAACACCATAAAAATGGGATTCTGAAAACAAAAGAGCAAACAAAAGAGCAAACTTATACACATATAGAGCCACGTACAGGAAAAAACAAAACATAAATATAAAAAAGAAAAAAAAAAAAAGTAAGAAGAACAGACAGCTGTCTCAAAACCAAGTCCATCAGGCATTAATCTGATCTAGACTGCATTTTGGGGGATTCTAACATATCTGCCTGTAAAGATAGCATTTTTGTGCATTAAAACCTAGTATGCTGTCTGCCTAGACAGCATTGTTGGTAATCATAGCCTACTCGCTAACACAGAAAGCACTGTGTTAAGCATATAAAATTCACTGTAGTTTTCAAGAATATACAGTTTTTATCACCATCATGGCAGGAAATAGCAGCAGTGAAACTGCTCATAATGTAGCAAACACAAGCATAATTTTATTTCAGAGACTTTCTGAATAGACTGACTAATATATTTCAGGAAATTCAATCAAACTGTTATGTTATTTCAAAGTAAACGTGCTTCAATTCTGCATCAACTTAAGTTTTATTTTTTTAAAGGAAATAATAATTTACCTATGATGCAAATGTATTGTTGATCGCTGCACTGGTTTATGGCAAACTGTCAAGATTATTTTATTTTATTTTATTTATAACAACAATCCTAGAGTGTGTGGCTGAACTTGTTATTTCCTATTTTTTCCCTTTTATACTATTTCATTACCCTATAAAGCCTACTGTATTCAATTTTTACTAAATGATAAAAATGATCACAACATTGCTGAAAACCGGTTGTACACAATCTACTACACGGCTTCTGTCATCTGATTGTACTTTTAGTATAATTTTAATAAAGTTGTATAATTTTGTAAAAGTCCACCTTGAGATCATGGTTCACATGTCTTTTTTGCTGTTAAATCTTTAATGACTTTTATAAAGTAAACACAATATCAGCTTTTATAATGTAACGTAATGGATACATTTCAATATGAATTGAAGCAATGTATGTTTACCTAATTATCCATAATGTTTATCACTATCCTTTTTTTTCTTTTTTGGAGTATCAAATATGATCAATCAGTCTCTTAAGGAATGTTTGTCATTGTATTGCACTGTCCTATATACTTTTGACCAAATAAATAAATAAATAAATAAATAAAAATAGAAATTCAATTTCATCTTACTAAGATATATTACTGAGAGATACAGAGTGACAACTGATATGATTTTTGTCAATATAATTAACAACTGCACAAAATTTTCCATTTTTGCTCAGTATGAGGCTCTGAATAAAGTTAAAGTGCTTTTTCATCCTTGAGTATGAGCTCCATATTATATATGATTTAAAAACGAACAACAACAAAAAAAAAGTAAACTATTTTCTCAAGGAAGTTTAAAATGAAAAGAAATATTTTCCTATTGTTGTTTCTTGGGTGTGCCATTAAAACCTGCTGCTCGACTAACCACACCACCTTAATTTACTCCACCTGCACTTTTTATCGACATGATCACTGAACAAATACTACAGAAAACAGCCATTATGCTTGTACACAGGATGTAATGCAGGATCAAACCAAGGAATTTAAGTGCATCTCAGTGTAATGTAGTAGTAACAATGACTGTACTATTAATCATTTTCACCAGAGACTTAAACAGGAGGCAACACGTTTCTACTGTACTGCTACTGTGCCTAAAAAATAAATGATTAAATACTGTACGAACGATCAAATGACTTAGTATGAGAAAATATGAGTATTATATTACTAAAAACAAGCCACGCGTGGTGTAAACATATGTAAAAGGAAAATTCATTTAGTACAAAACTGCTTTTGTTCTGGTAGCATGCTTGCTAACACAGCTACTATTACTGTTATCGTCACACTATCCTCTTTATTTCAGATACATGTTTTTATATTAGTGTCAAATTGTTCTTACCGGCGTTAAATGTAACAGGTCTCGTCAGGAACAGAGATGAAGCATAGACATACCGATATGCGACAGAGCCTTTCCGGGATGAAATCGCAGTAAACTGCAGCGTTTAGCGTTTAACCGCAACGCGCATGCGCACTTGTGGGATTTACTATTGTTCAGGAAACGCTCGCTCCACCATCACCTGAAGTTGTTTTTGAGGTACTACAGGTGAATAGACATTTTCTCCCATTTTCTTCGATCTAAATGAAACTAAACATATTATTGTGACTTTTAAAAGTGCTAATGAGCGAATTAGGTTGATGAAGGTGACATAAACACGATCATAAATATAACATTTTGTTAAACTGTAAACTTCTGTTTGGGTTTACTGAAAGCTGTTTGACATTTTCATTAGCCATTTTTCGTTCATTTAACATGTCCATAGCGGGCCATGTTATGGGTTCTCATAACGTAAAAGTCAAAATATCAAACCGAATAATGGTATACTATAAACTGCAATAATTTGTAAAATATGCAAATATTTTAAGGTCCTGTCTGTTTAAATTAACATAATTTAGCACCTAGATATTTAACATCCAACCTGATGTCTTGGTATGAAAGCAAAACTGAGAGTCTAAACATGCAAACCTAGAGTTATTAAAAGAAAGTGTGAACAAACTATACTGAGAAGAAAAAAACAAACAAACAAACTGTTTTACATCCTTGTGACTGCTGAAAGTGTGTTTGTTACAGAAACACACCTCCCAATCCTACAGAAGTTCACAATGTTAAGTGACTAGCCATTCATATACTTAAATTTCTTTGACTAGTTCTGACTGTTTTTTTTTTTTTAGATTATATTATGTACAATTAATATATTGCTATACATTGTACAAATTATATTAATTACAAAGGATTAAAAACCACAAGTCTTTTTACATTTTATTAAAAACATTTGTAACTTATTACATTATAGTCCACACAGTTTCACACTTTTTTATGAAACATGGCATGAAATCATTCAAAAGCAAACAGATGTACAAATTTCTCCTCAAAATCGCTTCTTTGCATTTTCCTCCTGAAAAACAAAGAAATATCAATATTAGCATTAAAGCTTAAAGTACAAAAAAGCTTTAAAAAAACCTGTATAGGTATATATAAGACACATTTGAGGCAACAGTTGGCTGTGTAAGAGGGTTGTGTACACTGTTAAAAAAAAAACCATGGTAAATTTACAGTAAAAAGATGGTGACAATATTTCTAGCACTACAGGATGGCTATTACTAAAATGTATGGATAACCAGATAACCACCATGACAATACAGATGATATACAGTCCTCTCCACAAATATTGGCACCCTTGGTAAATATGAGCAAACACAGCTGTGGAAATAAATATGCATTGTTTATGCATTCAAAAACTTCACAAAATTCTAACCTTTCATTGAAGTAAAACAATGGAAAGTAAGGAGAATCTCAGAAATGGAAAATCTCATTATGAAATAAATGTTTTTCTCCAGTTCACGTTAGCCACAATTATTGGACACCCCTAGAAATTCTTATGAGTAAAATATCTCTGAAGTATATTCCCATTCATATTTACATTTTTTTTAGCACACCAGGGTGACTAGGAACATAAAACTGTCTAGCTATGACTTCCTGTTGCACAGGATTTTAAATATGAGGAAGACAAAGGCCCAGTTCCCCTAACTGTCCATCACAAGGAGTAAAAACAAAGAACATAGTTCTGATGTGCAGAACAAGATTGCTGAGCTTCAAAAATAGAAAGTGGCTGTAAGAAAAGAGCTAACGCATTGAAAATCCCCATTTCCACCATCAGGGCAATAATTAAGAAGCTTCAATCAACTAAACATGTTACAAAGAAGAGGATGTGTGTTTATATCATCATAATGGATGGTGAGGAGGAGTCTTTGAGTGGTCAAACACTCTGCAAAGATCACAGCTGGAGAATTGCAGAGATTAGTTGAATCTTCTGGCCAGAAAGCCTAAAAATAAAAAATAGCCCCCACATCACCACATGTTGTTTAGGAGGGTTTCAAGACAAATCGTGCTCGCTCATCCAAAAACAAACTCCAGCACATTCAGTTGTCAGATATGACTTGAACTTCAAACGGGACTGGCTTCTTTGGTCAGATGAAACTAAATAAAGAGCTTTTTGGCAGCAAACACTCACGATGGGTTTGTTGTAAACAGGGATAAAAAGGACCCCATGTCCACATTTAAATAAACTGCTGGATCTTTAATGCTGTGGGCCTATTTTCTGCCAGAGATCCTGGACATCTTGTTTAGATACATGGCATCATGGATTCCATCAAATACTAAGAGATAAAAATCTAAACCTGACTGCCACTGTTAGAAATCTTATAATGGGCTGTGCTGAGATATTCCATCAGGACAATGAACCAAAACAAACACAAAAATGTGTCACTGAGGACAAAATGAAGCTTCTGCCATGGCCATCCCATTCCCTGACTTGAACCTGAATGCTCTCTGATCTCTTGTCAGGCGTTCTCCAAACTCACCAGGAGAAAATTCAGAGCTGTTATCGTCAGACAACGACGTTGCAATAATTGGGTGCTAATAATTGTAGCCATCGTGAACTAGAGAAAAAAATTAATTCAATAATGAGATTTCCCTCAAACTTTCTATTGTTTTACTTCAATGAAAGATTAGAATTTTGTGATTTTTTTGAATGAAAGATCAAAAGGATAAACAATGCAAATTTGTTTCCACAGCTACCTTTGCTCATATTTACCAAGGGTGCCAATATTTGTGGAGGGCACGGCATTACAACAGAAAGCTAAATGATGAATCAAAGTTCACCGTAAGTAGGTCCATAAAACATGGCCATACACAAATGGGTGTTCAGTGTGTTCACATTCACATGATAACAAAATAATGAAATAAATATTAAATAACAGAAGACGTAACAAAAAGCACCCAAATGTAGAAGAAGAAACAATTATTTAAATATGAACATAATTATGCATTGGCCTTAGAAAGACGTTTTACTGGTTTTTCACTATAAATTGCACAATTCATATTGTTTACTTCTAGAAACATCTGATGTGATATTATAATTAATTGTACAGTAATATTTGACAATCATTCCTAACCCAGAGTGTCTCTTCATTCTCCGCAAGGAATTCACTCTCTCACTAAACCACTCACAGATGCTGCTGTGAAAGCTTCGCTCAGTGGATCATCTACAAACCAGGTAACTAAATGGACATGTGTTGAGCTCTTCACTGAACTGCTGCTGAGGTGTTTTTCAGAAGGAGTCTGTTTGTATAAAATAACGCCTTGAGGAGAAGGGCTTCCCCAGATAAGTCTTGGTTCCTCCCAAAGGAACCTTCCTCACCTACAGGGAGTTTTTCGTTGCCACTGTTGCCTTTGGCTTGCTCAGTGGGGTTTTGTAATGCACTCTTTTTGTTTATTTTATTCAAGTGCTAATATAGTTTGAAACTGACATGCTGCAGTCAGATGTCATAGCTAAATTTCCCATAGAAAAGAGTTTGTTGCGTTACTTTCCCTGTCGGCTGGCAAACACATGACGACCTTGCAAAGGCCTTAAATGCAATATCATGGCTTCCACTAAAGTAAAATATGGTTCTGTGATAACGGCACCTCTGTGCATCTCCTGCTTAGGAGCTAAACATGCACCTCGTCCCATGTGTTGCAGAGATGAACTGGTTCTGGGTTTCAGACCTTTCTCTCACACTCATGCCAAACGCAACAGTTTCTGGGAGCTCAAATCTGCTCTATGGGAGTAGATCTGTGTCAGATCAGAGTGCAACAGAAGGTCAGGTGGGCTTGCTAAGCTCTGAGCCCCTCCCACCACAGCACTTCTCATGTAGCACCAATTAAAAAAATAAATAGGAAAAAAGTTTTCACCAGCAAAATGACATGACAATGAATTATTCAGGAAGCCTAATTCAACTTAAATAAGCAGTCTACTATGAAAAAGTAAAAGTGGAGTAAAGTGAAAAAAGGGAAAAAGTGCTTTTCTTATAAAATGTAAGCAGTTGTTATTTCATGCATGTTTACCACATAATGTCATCTCTTATTAAATATACATATTCGTGTCACTGCAACGCAAAATCACTCTCATGTATGAATGACTGTGTAAACTTACACAATTCAGGTTTCCCAGACAAACATTAAGCCTTGTCCTACAGTAGAATCACTTGCGTAATCCAGGAAGAGGCTTAATCCATGTCTGGAAAACCTGCCAGTAAGGTTTCAGGCAGCTCTGCAGTTTTGCTTTTACCTTCACAACTTTGCTGAGCTCAGCGAGAGCTTGGTCATAGCGGGCCTCCATGCTTTTAAAAGCCTCTGGTTGCACAAAGTGTCTCTGTATGCCAGGACTACCAGCATCTCTCACCATCTGCAGGAAATTCTTCTCCTGAAAGATAAGTAAAGACTTGTAAGGTAATTATAAAGCAAAATCATTGTGACAATCAGCCACTAGATCATGTGCTCTATCTCAACCAATCACAGTCACACAAAGTGATTTAACAGTGTATATAATGTGTACTGAATAAAATGCACTAAATGGTAACTGATTAAAACAACAACTCACAAACAACCAAATCACAAATGTTAAATTTAATTCCAGTCATGATGAAAATCTGACCTGCACTTCTAAAAGGAAAGTGAATGCCGACCCAGCTTTCCCTGCTCTTGCTGTTCTGCCCACCCTGCAAATGAAAACGCTCATCAGATATACACTGACGATGGTTAAGAAATACATAATACCCACATGGGTTTCTGTTGTATTATGCTGACTTGCCTGTGAATGTACGTTCGGATGTATTGAGGAGCATCATAATTAATGACACATTTCACACCGTTGATATCAATGCCTCTAGCAGCAGCATCGGTGCTTATCAACCTGACGTAAAAAAATATTAACAATATTTCATTACATACACTATATATATAGGATGCTTTAAAATTTTGTGAATCCGTATTTCGTAATTACATGGTTCGTACAGATACTGTAAAATGAATTTCAAGGACTGTCAAGGACTTTAAGCATTACTTTTTTGATTTTCAAGGACTTCTATCAGAGATCTCACTTATCAAACAATGTCTTTTCTTTCAAATTAAAACCACAGTTAATTTTCGTAAGGGATTTGTAACTGCACTGCCGTAATGGTTTGATGTTTTCTTCTGTTTAATAAAAAAATATATATATATACAGTCATGTGAAAAAGTTAGGACACCCTATTGAATTCCATGATTTTCTGTATCAGGACACCATTAAAAAAAACTGGTCCTTGGCTGGTCTTAAAATTGTGAAAATAAAACCTCAGATTAACAGCAACACATGACAAATTGGACCTTGTCCAAAAATAATTGGACCGTGAACAAAAATAAAGCCAAAATGGAAAAGCCATGTGTGACAAAGTTAGGACACNCTTACTGTTAACATTGGAATTAAGAGGGTAAATAACAGTCAAGCACTGCTAATCAAATACCTTTGATTAACTGATCATCAGCAAGTCTAAGCGCCTCTATAAAAGCATAAGCTTTGGCAGTTTGCTGGTCTGGAGCCTTCGGGTGTGTGTTAACACAATGCCAAGGAGGTAAGACATCAGCAATCATCTTAGAGAAGCAATTGTTGCTGCTATCAATCTGAGAAGAGTAATACGGCCATTTCCAAACAATCTGAAGTTTATTCACAAGTGGAAGACATTTAAAACAGACACTTCTCCTTCTAGAAGTGGATGTCCCAGAAGCGTGTAAAGCTCAGAGAAATGACAGACAACCCAAGAACTACACCTCAGACTCTACAGGCCTCAGTTAACATGTTAAATTACAAAAAGTTCATGAAAATACCATTAGAAAAATATTGCAAAAAAAGATAACACTTTATTTTGATAGTCCACTTTA
>JAHKKF010482991.1:0-14199 GCA_019740295.1 Labeo calbasu | reverse complement strand
AGTAGCCCCGTTCTGGCCGGGCCGAGTATGGTTCTCGGACCTGATTTCTCTCCTCGACGGCTCTCCCTGGGAGATTCCCGTCAGGAGGGATCTCCTCTTTCAGGCAGGGGGTTCCATTCTGCACCCCCGGCCGGAGTTGTGGAAGCTGTGGGTGTGGCCTCTGAGGGGGCGCACCTCTTCCAGTCTCTCAACTGAGGTTGTTGAGACCATCCTCCATTCTAGAGCTCCCTCTACGAGGAAACTGTATGCCTTGAAGTGGAAACTTTTTACTTCTTGGTGCGGACACCACCAGCAAGACCCAGTTAACTGCCCAGTTGGCTCAGTGCTGGAGTTCCTGCAGGATCGGCTATCCGCAGGGTAGACCTGGAGCATGGCTGCCTCTAAGGCCTTTCTTGCTGGGGTCTCCATGCAAGATATCTGTAACGCGGCGGGTTGGTCCACGCCCCTTACTTTTGTAAGGTTTTATGACCTTGACCTTCGGGTCTCCCCGGGTTCCTCTGTCCTTCGTCCTAGCACCTCCTAGGCAGGGACTGGGGTCTGGCGGCGTGGGCATCTCGTTCCCCTAGCATTTCGACGCGGCTCGAGTTCCTGAAGGGGAACGTCTCAAGTTATGTATTTAACCCTGGTTCCCCGAAGGGAACGAGACGCCGCGTCTCGTGGCCATCCTGCTGCGTCCCTGCGAGCGCTGCTTCTCTCCTGGAAGCTGACGCTCGTTCTGGCGCACGTGCTTTTATGCTTCCTGGTCAGTGACGTCACCCGCCTCTGACGTTCCGTTCTTCCATTGGTTTGATTGTACACGTGATTCAGAGCGTGCTCACGCTGAAGGCAGGGATGAGCTCCACTCTTCAGTCTCTGAAGGCCAGCATGGACCAGGAACAGTTTAGGAGAAAAGGTACTTTAAGGAAACTCGTATTTATGATCATTCCGATAGCACCTGAAGGCAGGATAAGTTACAGTATTATGTTGAATTAATGTGATTTCTGATTTATCACACAGAAGAACACAACATAGCATTTTCTGCTGCACTTGGAAACAGAGGAGATTTTGGGCCCTTCAACACAAATGTCCGACTGGTTTACGAAAAAGTCTTTTTAAATGCTGGGTCATGCTACAACTCAGGCACTGGTATGTGGTATCCTTGTCTATTTAAATGGCACTTTGATCCCTACATTTAAGTAATTAAGTGCAATTATCACAGCATCTGTACAAACACATGTTATCTGACAGCTCATTGTTGGCAATACTATTACAGGCATTTTCAAAGCACCTGTTAAATGAGTCTATTTCTTCAGTCTTTCTGGACATACTAAGACAACCAGACCCATGGGTCTAAGACTCATTAAGAATGGAGAGTTGATGGCAGTTGTATACAACCATTCTCTAACTGAAGCAGGTGTCCGGTATGAATCATTGTCTAATTCAATCACTTTGATGCTGGAGAAAGGAGATGTATACTTGCAAATACATGGGTGTTTGATAATACTGATATTCTAACTCTGTTTACTGGCCATTTGGTCTTTCCTATGTGACCATCTTATTACAGTTTTTCCTAATTGCTTTGGGTCAATTTGCAAATTATCTTTTATGTTTTCTTAAAACAGAAAGTTCAAGTTTCTTCCAGGTTAAAAAAATTGCATGTCATTCTTTTGTAATCATCCGAGTAACCACTACAAATCAACAGCTAATTTACACTTCTGCCTTGTAACAGAAATGGGGAATTTCTAAACAGCATATATTAGCAGCCAGTTATATTAGAGAAAAATGATATAGGCCTAAACATATGCTATCTTTGCTCATGTACCTATCCTATATAAACTGCTGTAATCTTTGTGCCAGTGGGTTTTCTCTGTGATTAGTATGAGATACTCCCGGCCATGAATAAAGCATATCAAAGGCATTGTCTGGAGTCTTGTCTGGTTACTGCAGTGCAGTAGATTAATGAAACACTACAATATAGCATGATAAAAATAGTATATGAAAAGAGTATGTTTGAATTCACAGTATTTACATAACACAGGGCAAAACGTATCTGGATGACAATACTTTTGACAAGATTTTGAAGTGTGAATCTGAAGAACACTTTGCTGAAGTTAGTCATTACAAGTCATGTATCTAATCATTGTTTTAAAAATTTAAAAACATGAAGGATAACATAAATGGTAGTCTTTGCTTTGACTAATTACAATAAAACAAGAAAGTATGTAAATAAAAAAAAAATATGTAAACACATCAGTACTGATGTAAAGATGTTCTTAGAGGCCAGACATAGACTGCATGTTTAACCACGAAAGTAAGTACACCCCTCACATTTCAGCAATCATTTTAGTATATCTTCTCAAGGGACAATACTATAGAAATGAAACATATAATTTCTATATATCATATATAAACATATCATTTCTATATCAAATACGTGCATCTCGTTTTCATCAGATGTCCCATTTTCCACAAGTTGATATGATTCTTTAGGGTCTTAATGAAAAGTCTATACTTTGGTAAAAAGAAAATCACAGTGGTTGTGTAAAACAACACCCTTTTTACCTTGTCAAAATGAGCTCTGCAAAAATCATCGCATTCTAAGGGGTTGTTTCATTAAAATGAGCTCTGCTTGCCCCGCCCCTCTCTTCTCTCTCTGGAGTGAGGAGCCTGTTTACTAAACTTCCGCTAAACTTCCTAAAGAGGAAAGAATTGCTCTTTTGGCTTCTGGTCAGTTTCAGCCACAGTTTCTCACAGGAATCAACTCTGAGGTGGCAGAACTGAGATCCACTGTAAGTTCTCTGAAGAACAGACTGTAGGTCACTGAGGAAAAGCTGGAGCAACTCAGGAGAAATGGTAACTTCCTGTAGTCCAAAGGAGCCATTTGTTGTAGTTCTTAATAAGGGATTTTTTAAAAATGAAACATCTTTCTTTTGAGTGGACTTTGAGATTTGTAATTTTGTAGATCTTTTTTATGCCCAAACATACACACCACTCACTGACTAAAATTTAAAAAGTGAAAAAGCATAATAGGACACCTTTACACTTCAGTTCATAAAAATGTGAGTTAACTCAACTTTCATTTTTAAAATCTTGAGTTCAAAACCCAAAACTTATCATGACAACTGGAGTTAAAGAGAAGAAATGTTCAAATTCAATGGTGCTATAATGTTTTAACTGCATGTTTTACAAGTAAGAACTGAATTAGAAAGCTCTCTAATTGGTATTGTTAGTCATAAGGATTAAATTTTAGAGCTCTCTGATTCAATTCTTACTAAAAATGCAACAGCAGAGCTTGCTAATTGTAATTGTTACTAGTAAGAATTGCATTTGAGAGCTCTCTAATTACCATTGGTAGTATTCATAGAATTTATAGCTTAATAATTTAATTATTACTAGTAAAAATGCTGTTATGAGAAATCATTTCGGCTTCTTCCATTAATTGATACACGCCTGCCTTTACATTGAGCTGACAAGTAAAATTTGAAGTGTCATGCATACAGTATGTGGCATGGATACGTGGAATGAATTCATGGATACGTGGCATTAATACATGGAATGGATACATGGTAAGTATATGTGGCATGGATATGTGCCATGCATTCATCCTGCTACAACATCAGGTATGACAGGAATTTCTGGAAACCTTTAAATAGCATCCACAGAGCTTGTGTTGTGCTTGTATCCTCTGGTAATAGAGCAATTCAGTGTAGGAAAGTGTTCAAGTGTGACTGCAAAACCTTAAGGTAAAGATGTCCTGCATCATTCTGTATCTATTGCTGCTTCTCCTGTTCACCTCTGTCACTTTGTCTGAGGTCCAGCAGAAAGAGAAAGAAGTGCAGGCTAAGAAGACAGAGCATTTGACTGTAGAGAAAAGCAGTGCTCTTTTGGCTTCTGGTGACTTTCAGCACATTTTCACATGGATCCACTCGGAGCTGGTGGAGCTGAGATCCACTGTGTGTACTCTGAAGAACACACTGCAGGTCACAGAGGAAAAGCTGGAGCAGCTCAAGGGAAAAGGTAACCTTCTGTCTGTGCTCAATTCCCACACACACACACACACACACACACACACACACACACACACACAAACAAAAGCAATTAAAAATTATATGGACAAAAAAGGAAGATGTTAGTTACATATCTGTTTGTGTTTTTGTATTTACCATCATTATACTTCCTCAGTGGCAGAGTAAGTAATTTCAGTAATTGAGTAATTTCAAAACACCTTTATAATTCAGTATATCATTTACTAGTTGGCGGTCAGCATAAACATCTTTAAACAAACTCTATAAACTCTATAATCAATGGAAAGATATGAAATAAAGTGAGATGATATGTGTAATTGTAATATTTTACAGCAGTGCACATGATCATTTTTAACAAAATATGATCTCTGATTCACACAGAATATAAAGTGGCATTTGCTGCCTCACTTGGACCCGGGGGTAACGTCGGACCTTTCACCACTGATATAACTCTGGTTTACAAAGAAGTCTTTGTGAATGAAGGAAGAGCTTACAGCAGTGCTACCGGTGTGTGTTCTTATAAGGAATCTGTATTAATGTTTCATTTTTGTCAAAATGAACATTATATCAGTATTAAAATGTATACTTTATTTATTGTGTATGTTGCAGGTATCTTCACAGCACCTGTTAATGGCGTCTATTACTTTGCTTTCTCTGGACATAACCATTCATCTAAACCTATGGGTCTAAGCCTCTATAAAAATGGAAAACTGATGATAACTGTTTACAATCATCCTCAAGGTGCCCGCTATGAAACAGCATCTAATTCAATCTCTTTGATTCTAGAGAAAGGAGATCAAGTCTACATGCGTCTGTATGCAAATACATGGGTCGTAGATAGCGAAAATGACCACACTACGTTTACTGGCCATTTACTTTTTTCTCTTTGAAGGCCCTATTAAATTCAGGCCGTTCAATATACTTCTCAACAAGTCTCACCTGCAGGTGTTTAAATGACTTTTCAAATCCTGATTAAGAGTAAAATATAGGCATTATAGAACATGCTCTTTTGAGTTTAAAACCTTAATGTTCATATTTCATGAAAGTGAAAATACAGAAATATAGACTTGACATTTGTTATTCTCTATATCTTTCCTTAATAAAAGAAACTGACACATTAGATTCTGAATTGTGGTTTGTGCTTTGTGGTTGAGTAATTTGCAAGTACAAAAAGGTCTGTGCAGGCAAATTTAGAGACCATAAATCAACATGACTTTTAAGCCACCTGTTCTTTTAAGGCTTTCTCTCTTCACCTGTGAACAAATAACACATAAACACTTATAATGTTAAAAGGACACTATATACAGTTTTGTCCTTAAACTGTACACAAAACTAGAATAATCAGCATTTGAATGGGAAAGAGACACTTTCACTCATTCTAAGGAAAGTCTTATTGGTCAATGTACAGAAAATGAAACCTTTACAAAACAAAAAGAGAGAAACGTATATAAAAGAATAGTCTTACATAATTTTACAGGGTTAATCTTTTTAAAAGTTTCTTTTTTGTTCCTGTTCAAAACACACATGGTAAAAAGGACTAGCGAAATGTAGGAATGATAGGTGTGGAACGTGGACGAAGGGGAACGGGATGTCTCACAAAGCTGACATCACAAGCATGTCTTGGCTGATAGTATGAGAAATCATAACCACTGGAACAGACATGCACATATATGAAACCCAATGCACATATTCATAAATGCACATGTCAAGAGGGAAAATAAAAACGTATCATCTACAGCTGATCTGGCTGTCCTTAAACCTCTCTTCTATAGGAAAACAAAACAGCGTCAAAAGCCTCAGTTGTCACAAGATTTTGCTTTTGTTTGTAGTTTTTATACATTTCTATTTAATTTCTTTTCCTGAAAGATTTAATTAAACTTACACTGTGGGGAGGATAGTAGAGACCTTCACAATATACCAAAATAGCTCCAGGCAAAAGCCAATGACAATCGTCTTCTGTTTAAAAGTGCCTTGACTACAGAGACTCTATTTGACTGATCTATTTAAAGTGATTCATCTGCAGTTGAGGTGAATGAGAAAAGATGCAGAAAGACATAAGGAATCTAAGTCACCATTCTACTACTCCCCAGGCATATAAAAATGTACAGACACACTTCCTCCTATTCTACTGAGAACTTGCTTTTAAATGTTATTTCTTTACTATATAACTTTTGCTAAAATACAATAGGCTCAATCAGAATCTCTCTGATAATGTAGAATGTTTGCTAGATTTCAAATGAAGAAAATATCATTAATATATACTTTCATTGCAAAAAGCAAAAACAAAAAACAATTAGGTATTTAATATCGCACATCAATGCAATATTCAGTGTTACTCTAAAGACAACAAATGGTGAAGGCAAAGCCACACTGTCAAACAGGGGCATAGCACCAAATTCTGGGCCCTATGCACAAGCAGTGGCCATGGGCCCCCGTAAGCTTGAGGTTCACAACTACCTACAACTAACCAAAATGATGTGCTTTCATTTTAATATTTTTTCTAATATTTCTTCTGGTATGTTTTTTAGGCTTGGTGAAAGTGGGTAAAACAACTGATGTAGTTAGGGTACAAATACTATACTGCAGTCTGAATATTAAATCTTCAACCCTTTTAACTTGAGCAACAAGCTGTGCTAATAAAATTTCTAAATTCACTTCTGGATAGTAATGGTGAACGTGATTTTACCAAGTGTAAAAAACTGTCCAAGCAACCAAATAGAATTAAAGCATAAGTTTACAGGAAATGTCAGGTTTGTCCTTACAACCAGAGATAGGTGCTTCTACACCCTAGTTATTCAACTATTATTTCCTTCTGATTTTATAGGGATAAATTATGGGTAGGTTTAGGGTTAGACCTACCGATGTAAAGATGTTCTTATAGCCAAGACCTAGAATGCAAATCTTAGTTCTTTACAATACGTACAAACAGTCTTTGCTCCATTTCTCCACTAATCTACTGTAATAAGGATGAAGAACCTGGTCTAAACATTTCTTACTTTAACGTCATACAGGCTTTTAAACCTTTTGATGGTGTTACTTACTTTAATGTGTGTAACATCATGTAGTTGAACTGTGGACCAAATAAAATATAGATCAATATTTCTTATTATAAGTTATGCATTCTCAATATAAGTTAAACATTAATCCACCTGGTATAAAATGTCAAGTCAGTATCTGATTGCTTTCTATATTCATTGGTAACATTGGCACTACTCAGATATCTAGTACAGATTTTAACAAAAGAAACATTGGACCCTTTACTGATATTGCACTGGTTTGCAAAGATGTTTCCGCAAAGAAAATCCAATCACTGGTATGCTCTTTTATGTGGTGTTGCTTCTGTGTTGATTTTTGTTTGTATGACACTCTAAACCATTTTGGCGACACAAACTACAATGAGCATGTTAGCAAACATGCTCATTGTAGTACTAAATAGTTTGGAATAATTTGATTTTTTTTTAATGTTTTTGATCGATGCTCACTAAGGCTGCATTTATTAGATAATATCAAAAATATGTTGAAAAAATATTAAATTAAAATGTAATTTCCTATGATGGCAAAACTGAATTTTCAGCAGCCTTTTCTCCAGTTTTAACTGTCACATGATTCAGGTTGGTATCCTAGGTTAATGCCTAACTATGACAAACTGAAAAACTGATGTGCACAGTCTACTTTTCAGTTTGCACATTCCTTTAGTCCACAACTGCTCAGATTACGTGATTGTGACAGGTAACAAAGCCTGTAACAGTCTGTATCCACTGCTGCCTCTGTTCAGCTGTGCCTGTATGCCTGAGGTCCAGAAGGAAGAGAAGGAAGTACAGACTGATAGTACTGAGCATTTGAATGTGGAGGAAAGAGGTGTTGTCTTGGCTTCTGGTGCGTTTCTGCAAACCTTCCTTACAAGTCTTCAGTCTGAGCTGGCAGAGCTGAGATCCACTGTGAGCTCTTTGAAGGACAGACTGAAGATCACTGAGGAACAGCTGGAGCAGCTCAAGAGAAATGGTAACTCTCCTGTCTGTTCTCCTTTTAATAATGTTTAATTTACAGATGAGGAAATGAGTACACAAAAATACCAACTGATGGATAAAAAAGAAAATAAATTTGCACATTGATTTGTTTGTCAATCTTTTGTGAATCTCTATGCAGAGAAATATAAAGTGGCATTTGCTGCCACACTTGGAGTTCCAGAAAATACCGGTCCATTCAACACTGATGTCACACTGGTATACAAAAATGTCCTTGTGAACACTGATAAAGTTTACAACCCAACCACTGGTGTGTAGAACCTGTATTATTATTAATATTAATATTGCATATATGTATGATACTCTGAAATCTACATGGTGAGAATGTTGGCAAACATGACATGTCTGTGTTCATTATTACCTATGCAATTACAGGCATCTTCACAGCCCCTGTTAAAGGTGTCTATTTCTTCAGTTTCCATGGTATACACCACACATCCAAGGGAATGTGTCTGTATCTGTATCAAAATGGACAGCAGATGGTTGCTACAATCAATTATGCTTTTGGTGAAAGATTTGAAGCAGCCTCTAATTCAACCATTTTGACTCTGGAAGAAGGAGATCATGTCTATGTGCGTCTCAGGGCAAATACATGGGTATATGAAAATATACATAACTATCTTACATTCTCTGGCCATTTACTTTTTCCTCTTTGACAGCCTTGGT
Source organism: Labeo calbasu (assembly GCA_019740295.1). Lineage (NCBI taxonomy): Eukaryota > Metazoa > Chordata > Actinopteri > Cypriniformes > Cyprinidae > Labeo > Labeo calbasu. The sequence goes on along the minus strand of JAHKKF010482991.1, from coordinate 5,504 downwards.
GATACACTTTTGACCTTTTCCATTTTTTTTTTTTTTTTTTTTTTGAATTGACTTGTAACAATGGCATGTAATACTGAATTTCTTGTTCATTAAAACATTTTAAAAACATTGAAATAATGGCTTCAAATATTAAATCTAAGTCTTTGCATTTTCTCTCTCTCTCTTTCATTTACTATTAAGGTTAGTTAAATTAATTTAATATCAAAATGTTCAACTGATTTGTTTCCACTGATTGTCCACTTTGTTGATAATTTTGGGATGGTTATGTCATGGGGAAATACTTTAGGTTAAAAAGCTATAATATTAAGTTAATATTGAGTTAATGCATAACAAAAAAACACAAACCAACATATTCTTATCCAGTTTGTTCAGAAATTTAAATGTAGGTGTTTTTTTTTTTTTTTTTTACACGCTCTACAATATTGTTGCTTTTTGAAACTAATGATTTTTAATCATATAGACCATTCCAAGATGGTAAACACGCCAGAAAGTCGAATGTGGCATCTGCTTATACAAATCTATAATCTCAGTCAGCTCCCTAGTTCAGCAGTTAGGGCACTGATCAGGGAGTTGGCCATTTTATGGGCGGTCTCAATCGCAAAATCCTTTCAGTGCACTGGAACACTGAAAAATACATACATACAAATCTAACCCTGAGGTTGTGAATTAACATTTCTGCATTTGACATTGAGAGCATAGGTCATAATTTTGAGATGAAAAATGCAGTTTTACAAATGCTATAAACATGCCTTTCAAAGGAAATATTGCTATTAAATAGTACACCTAGGTTCCTAACTGATGACGAACAATTGACAGAGCAGTGTTAGACACTGTTTTTGGTCTAATAATTAACAGCTCAGTTTTTTCAGAACTTAGCAGTAGGAAATTACTAGTCATTCAGGTTTTTTATATCAGCTATGCATTCCACAAAGGAATATAGGTCTGAGTATCATCAGCATAACAGTGAAAGCTAACATCATGTTTCCTGATGATATCTCCCAAGGGTAACATGTAAAGTGTGAAAAGGAATGGTCCTAGTACTAAGCCTTGTGGTACTCCATTCTGCACTTGTGATCAGTATGATACCTCATTATTTAACAGCTACGAAATGATTGCGCTCAGATCCACTAATGCCAACATAATTTTATAGTCTATTCAAAAGAATGTTGTGGTTAAAACTGTCAAACGCAGTGCTAAGATCCACTAGCACTAATATAGAGATACAACTATGATTAAGATACCATTTTCTCTAAGAAGAAACATAGTTGTGAGGATACTACCTTTTCTAGCATCATTGACAGAAAAGGGAGATTTTAAATCGGTTTGTAATTAACAAATTCTTCAGGATCAAAATGGAATTTTTAATGAGAGGCTCCTCTGGGGATCCGCATAGTCACAATTCTAATATCTCTAATAGTACTGATCTTGAAAGTAGTTCTAATATCTCTAATTCTAATATCTCTAATAGTACTGATCTTGAAAGTAGTTCATAATGTCATTACTGCTGTGCTGCTGGGAAATGTTGATACTTTATTTTCATTAATTTAGCTACTCTGTTGAATAATACCTGGGATTGTGTTTGTTTTCTTCTAAAATAAATGAAAAGTAATCTCTAATACTTTCCCTCCATGCAGTACGAAATACCTCTAGTTTTGTTTCTTCCATTTTCTGGACTGCTCTTTGGTGTCGGACTGATTTCCTTAATCTTCTTTAAGTGTAAAGGAGCAACTGTATCTAAAGTGATAGAAAAGAGGAAGTCCATAGTTCATGTTACATCGTTTTTTTTTTTTTTCCTGAGCTATTGGATATGCTAAGGAATTGAGACAGAGATTATTTATAAAGCAGTCTTTTGTGGTAGAAGTGATGGTTCTACCATATTTTTAACAAGGATCTGAATGTCTGTAAATGCTGATCACAATGCACCTTTTTCATTATTTACATGGATATTAAAATCACCAACAGTTAAGACTTTATCAAAGAATTTGCTGATTTTCTATCTGAACTAGTTTTGGATGCAGATAAAGTCTATATGCTGTCCTACATACTTACATTTACTTCCTTGTAAAATGTGTGTCATGAGTTAAACATCAATCCACCAGGGATATATCAGGAACTGCAGCACTGATCTATAATAAAGATGTATAGATCAGTAAGGTGCAGGAATTTCTGGAACTGAAACACCTGTAAAAGTAGTAGCCAACTACAAGAAAAAGCATAAGAAAGTTTTCAAGTGGTGTGACTGCAATCTTTTACGGTAAAGATGTCCTGCACCATTCTGTATCTGCTGCTGCTGCTTCTATTCAGCTCTGCTTGTATGTCTGAGGTCCCGTCACAGGAAGAGAGTGGAGTGCAGGCTAAGGGGACTGAGCATTTGAAAGTAGAGGAAAGCTGTACTGGTTTGACTTTTCGTGAGTTTCAGCAACACATTTTGACAGGGCTCCACACTGAGCTGGCAGAGCTGAGATCCACTGTGAAGTCTCTGAAGAACAAACTGGAGGTTACAGAGGAGCAGCTCAGGAAAAACGGTAACCCCACTGTCTGTTCTCATTTTACTTGTGTCAAACTTACAAATAACTAAAAAATGAAAACAAAATTCCTTTGGATGGATAAAAAAGGTTATATAGGTATGTCTGTATCTCTGATATAATTCAGTTTATCGTTAACTAGTCATTAGTTTGAAATAAACATCTTTAAACAGAGAGACTGTATAAATTATAACCAACGGAAACCTGAGATGTGTATTTATTATATTATACAGTGGTTTGTATGGTTATTTTTTAACAAAATATTATCTCTGATTCACACAGAATATAAAGTGGCATTTGCTGCCACACTTGGACCCATAGGAAACCTTGGACCTTTTAACACTGAGACAACGCTGGTTTACAAAGACGTTTTTGTGAACGAAGGAAGAGCTTACAACCCAACCACTGGTATGTGTTCTTACACTGAACCTGTATCAATGTTTTTTATCACACTCTGAAAACTATTTTTTTATCACACTCTGAAAACTATTTAAAACTTTTTTTTTTTTTTTTTTTTTTTTGGTCAAAATAAACTGCAATTTTATGAGCATAAAAATGCCCGTGTGAATTGCTGTGTATGTTACAGGTATCTTCACAGCACCTGTTAATGGCGTCTATTTCTTCACTTTCTCTGGACATAACCGCTCATCTAAACCTATGGGTCTACAACTCTTTAAAAATTGAAAACACATGATATCTGTTTACAATCATGTTCAAGGTGACCGCTATGAAACGGCATCTAATTCAATCTCTTTGACTCTAGTGGAAGGAGATCATGTCTACATGCGCCTCTTGATAAATACATGGGTCTTTGATAATGAAAGTGACCACACTACATTTACTGGCCAATTACTTTTTTCTCTTTGAAGGTCCTATTAAATTCATGAAGTTCAATATACTTCTCAAGTCTCATCTGCAGGTGTTTAATTGACTTTTTAAATCCTTATTCACTTAAGAGTAAAATAAACGCATTATAGGATGTGCTCTTTTGAAGTTAAAACCTTAATGTTTGTCCATTCATATTTCATGTTGTTTTATCTCTTTGTTATATTAAAATTATTGCTTGGAAATACAGAAACACAAAGTTGACATTTGTTATTCTCCATATGTTTCATTAATAAAAGAAATTACAGAATGTACAGAAAGTGCTGCAGTGACCATCAAAGAAGTTAAAAAAAAAACCCTTTACAAAACAAAAGGAGAGAAACATATACAAAAGAATAGTCTTCCATGATTTTACAGGGTGATCTTTTTAAAAGTTTCTTTTTTGTTCCTGTTCTATAACACACATGGTAAAACGGAGTAGCAAAATATAGGAATGATAGAGTGGAAGGTGGACAAAGGGGAAACGGGATGTCTCACAAATCTGACATCACAAGCACGTTTTGGCTGATGGCATGAGAAATCCTAACCACTGGAACAGACATTACATGAAACCCAATGCACATATTCATAAATGCACATGTCAAGGGGGAGAATAAAAACATAAGTATCATCTACAGTTGCGGAACAATTTTCTTCTATTCCTTTCTGTGATGAAGACGAGCCCACCAGCTCGCCTTCGGGGGAAAATGTGAGTTCGTGTAGGACAGGCCTGGGCAAACTTAGTCCTGGAGTGCCGGTGTCCCTGAAGAGTTTAGAGTTTTCACCTGAACAAGCTAATCAGTGTCTTCAGGTTTACTAGAAAGCTAAAAACAGGTGAGTTTTATCAGGGTTGGAGCTAAACTCTGAACCTGTAATTCTATGACAGGTTCAAAAAACATGAAAAAACAGTAGTTACTGATTAGCTAATAGTGAACTTCCACTTTCAACTTACTGATTCGTTAATCAGAATTTCTTGTTAGTCAATAGTAGTTACTAGAATGTTAATACTGCAATAGTTATTTGTTTCTGTGTATTCACTAATGACAGAACTGTATTCTATAGTGTTACTAACAGGCAAATAAAAATGTGCAGACATGCTTCCTCCTATCTTACCACTGTGAACCCCTCCCCACCCCCACCCCCCAAAATTTAAATATTTATTTTGTTGTTGTTTTATTTTTAAATGTTATTTTAGTATTATATAACTTTTGCTGAAAGAGAACCGTCTCAATCAAAATCTCTCTCTGAGGATCTCAAATAAACCTATTTGCTAGATTTCAAATGAAGAAAATATTATTATATAATTTCATTGCAAAACCAACTTTTGGGTATTTACTATTGCACATCAATGCAATATTCAGTGTTACTCTAAAGACAACAAATGGTGAAGGCAAAGTCACGCTGTCAAATATTACAGTATAGTATTTCCAAAAGGGAGAAAGAATCATGACGTTGGACTATAATCTGATTAATCAACATGATAAATATAAAAAATAAAATACCTTTTCTTTTCGTGGATCTAGTAAGACAGATGTTGGGGCTTGAAAAATTGACCAGAGAAGGAGGGGGACCCTGAAGTGAAAAAGGTTGGGAACTCCTATACAAACTCCATTTAACAAAGATGAACAGAACTAAAAGTCAATACTTTTGTTGTTGTTAGGCTGCATTTAGACTTGGTGTTAACATTCAATCACTGTGTCTGTGTCTGTATCACATTGGCAGTGTGGGATTGTTGTGATTTATTGATTGATCACAGCCTGGCTACGTAATCTACGTAAAGACGATCTGATCTTCTGTCTGTCTGCTGCAGGATCTGCTCTGATGTGGAGGATTTTAATGTCTCGTCGCTCCCACACACAACCAGATTCAGCTTCACACCTTCTGACAAAAGAAGAAAATTTAAACATGTTAAATTACTGATATAAACACCAAATATCGTCACACTATATCATCTATTGTAAAATACTGTTGTACCTTCAGCACAATCCAGGTGTCGTCCATCATTCATCTTCACAGCGTCCTCAAGTGTCTGCAGAAGATCATGAGGAGAGCTGCTCGTCTGAAGACTGAAGTGTCTGTTTGCACATTTCTGAATGATTTTCTGCAGGATGTCAT
>JAHKKF010482986.1:0-19305 GCA_019740295.1 Labeo calbasu | reverse complement strand
TTTTTTTTTTTTTTTTTTGTCTTTATCCAGAACAGAATATTGTTTGGTAAGATCTAAACAACTAAATGTTAAAAAGAAAGATTTAATAGTATCTAGGACTAGGTGTCTGGAGACTTCCCTAGTAAATAACCAAGTGTTACAATACGTGTTTGTTTGTTTACTCATGTAGTTTTGTTATTGTTGTTGTTTTTACAGTACAGCAGATTACAAGGTGACTTTGACATCATTGTTCTCCCATAATGGGGCAGCTTCAGGTCCGGAGATACCAAATTATTTCTTGAAGACAATTAATTTCAAAACATTGTTTTGCAGCGCTTCTAAGGTTTGAACGTAGAATAAAGGCAAGAATCCACATGAGATATAATATAATTTGGCAAAACATTTTTACCCATCTAGCTCTTGTCCCATCGAGACCCAGATTCTGAATGAATTTTACAGCCTTATCAAAATGCATAAAACTAGTCCTCCCTTTCTCTATTTCCAAACCATGTATTTAATTACTACACGATACTATATACTTAATGAACTTAATGAAGTGCAATCCTGTATGGTGCAACCTTCAATTGCTTTTTTTTTATTTTTTTAAAGAGACATAAACTTAAAAATTATAATAATAATCCTATTTTTCGTAAATCCTATAAGCGTAAATTCACCTACATTAACACTGATTTAAAAAAAGTTTCTTGTGCATCAAATCAGCATATTAGAATGCTTTCTGAAGCATCATGTGACACTGAAGAATCTATGGAAGCCTGTTTCCGCCACTGAATAAAAAATGTAAAAAAGGCTATTGCGATCTCACAATTCTGACTTTTTTTCTTAGAATTGCGTGATACAAACTCGCAATTCTGACTTTTTTTCTCACAATTGTGAGATATAAACTCACAATTCTGAGAAATAAAGGCGTTATTGCGTGATGTAAACTCGGAATTACCAGTTATAAAGTCAGAATTGCGTGATATAAACTCGCAATTCTGAGAAATAAAGGCGTAATTGGCATGATATAAACGCGGAATTGCGAGTTATAAAGTCAGAATTCCGAGATATAAACTCACATATCTGAGAAATGAAGTCAGAATTGCGGATATAAACTCCCAATTCTGAGAAATAAAGGCGTAATTGCGTGATATAAACTCGGAATTGCGAGTTATAAAGCTCCAATTACCTTTTTAATTTTTTTATTCAGTGGCGGAAACAGGATTCCATAAGAATAGAGTATAATTGCAGCTATAATTGAAAAAGTCAATCTTTATACATAACATATTGTAATATATAAATATCTAACATTTTGTGGGGTATTATTCTTTTTTTATAGAAATGTTCACATTATTATTAGTTTTAAATATTATCTATAATTTCTATATTTGTGTGCTATATTTTGACTATGCACATGTCGTAATTTTCAAAGATTTATAATTACTGACACTAAAGTGAGCATCAGAAAGATCTCAAAACACATTTAAACTGATTGAACGGACAAGTAAATAATACTGTATTCCGACAACTGTATGTCATTCTGGCAGCGAGAAGTTTTAGAAACGCATTTCTTTCTAAATATATTCATAGGCTAGTGAAAATATGGAAAATACTGTCAAACAGTGCAAGAGAGAAGCAACCTCTGTATCTCTGAATAAGTTGTCTACACACAAGAAAAAGAGCAGCCTCACTCACTATTGAGGATGACACAAATCAAGCCACATTCAACCACCAGCCCAGATCTGAAACTCCTTTGAAAAATATTATTGCAAGAGCCTCATCAGCCTCCCAGACATCCAGGAACCTTTGACTAAGATCTTTTCAGCTCTAATTTAACCGCTGTTTCTTGGCTCCCGTCGCTCGTCTGCATTAGCGGGTCTACCTGGGAGTTTGATGAGGAGCGTGCAGCCTACGCTGATGAAGCGGAGACTGTCTTGTGTGAATGAATGGCAGTGGATTGGCTGGTAATGAGGGGTGGAGCTGCAGGGTGAGCTCTCCTTGGGACTTGCACTCATGGGTTTTGTGCTAATGGAGGCCAGAGCTGGTCAGCCTTGTGCTCGGCAACGTGACTCTTCAGGTGGGGTGGTGGAAATTATTTTCACACCACACGCCTATCACGCTGGGCTCTTAATTGCTGGAGATGGGGGCAAGATAGATCCGGAATACATTACGGTGCGCCCACAGAGCATGATTAATGGGCTGGAGGGATTTTTTACAAACCGCTGGCTGAACTCGAGCGGAGCTTGTGTGGATGGCGTTTGTGAGGTTGAGGTGTGTGGGCCGCAGATACCCCACTGACTTCAATGAAAAGATTCACTTTAAACAGTTATAGGGCCTTTGCGCTCTCCTCTATACACAACCAATGCACAAACAGTGAATAAGAATAAACAATAAACAGAATAACAGCAAAATGGACTCCATCTGGTTCCTATGCTGGAACATATGTATAAAATAATGTATATGTATTAAATATAAAATAAAATAAAATAAAAAGCTTATATTTTATTGTTTTCATTTAAAACAAACAAAAAACCCCTAAAATTATATAAAATGAAAAAGCAACTGGTTACGTAATATAAAAAAAAAGCTGCCAGAAACTCACTGCGCATTCGAAACAAGCCAACTGAGGTGCGTAGACCAAAAAAGTTTCCCAAAAAGTAAAACACTTGCAAAAGTCTGCACACTTTCAAAAATCATAAAGTCACAAGCCAGATGAAAGCAATGTGAGCACTTTTCAAATTTCAAAAAGAAATTCAGCTGAGAAATTCTTCAAAATATTGTCTTTTTGTATTTGTTACAGAAGATACAAAGTCATATAGATTTGGAAATAAAATAAAATAAAATAAAATAAAATAAAATAAAATAAAATAAAATAAAATAAAATAAAATGAATGAATAAATAATGTTTTTTTAATAAGTAAATTTACATACAATGAAAAAGTCTTTGGTTACTAAAAAAAAAAATCATGTCTTAATTTAATCACCCTCATGTTTCTCGTGTCAAACCCTTCTTTCTGTGAAACACAAAATATACTGAAAAATGTGTTGATTTTGTGTGTATGTCCATACAATGAAAGTTAATGAGGTCCAGTGTTGTTTTGTACCCTATTGACTTTTATTGTATGGACAAAAACAGCTGAGAAAATATTTTCTTTTTGCTTTTGTTACAGAAGAAATAAAGTCATACAGATTTAGAAAGACATAAAAGTAAAAAATAAAATAAAATAAATAAAAATAAAATAAAGAATAAATAAAAATAAATAAATAATGTTTTTTTAAATAAATAAAATCACATAAAACAAAAACATCTTTGGTTACTAATTTACAAATTCTGTCTTCTGAATCAAACATTTTCATTTCTCTCATGTCAAACCTTTCTTCTGTGAAACAAGATAATATATTGAAAAACGTGTTGATTTTGTCAATGAGGTCCAATGTTGTTTACTACCTCACTGACTTTCACTGTATGGACAAAAACAGCTGAGAAATTCTTCAAAATATCTTCTTTTTGTGTTTGTTACAGAAAAAATAAAGTCATACTGATTTGAAAAGACAAAGGTAAAAATGAAATAAAATAAAATACAGAATGAACGAGTGAATAAATATATTTTTTGTAAATAAATAAAATAAAAATGTCCTCATTTACTCACCCTTATGTCTCTCATTTTAAACCTATCTTCTGTGAAACACAAAAGATGTGTTGATTTGTGTGTGAGTGTATGTGTAGCCATACAATGAAAGTCAATGAGGTCCTTTGTTGTTTTGTACCCCATTGATTTTCATAGTATGGACAAAAACAGCTGAGAAATTCTTCAAAATATTTTCTTATTGTGTTTGTTACAGAAGAAATAAAGTCAGATATGCAAAGACAAAAGTGATTAAATGATGAAAATTCTCTTTATGTAGGTTATGGGAAAATTATCTTGCTGTGTTTCTGCTTTGACTGAAAAGTCAAACTCTGTAACAGAGGATTTTCTTATTTACAAGTCAACTAAAATGAAAACAACGACATTAAGACTGGAAGTGTTTAAAAATAAATAAATAAAATAAAAAGAATATTTTCTCATGACAAAGTGATTTGAAGAAGCAATTAATCTTGCTAAATCAGTGCTTAAAAAAACATTTCACTAAATTTGTGACATATCTTGCACATTATGAGTCTAGACAGATGTGCATGCATTTTGGTTTATGGTTATGGATACTGTAGTAAACAAACTCCAGTGCCAGAACTCCTCTCATTATAACAAACATGAAAGAAATGAAAAAGTGGAGATGCCTCCTCTGTATTCGACACATCCCTGCTGTGAGCTATTTCATAAAGTAGTGGGGACAAAATCAACCATGGCTAAAAAAAAAAAAAAAACAAAGAAATCTTAGGGACTTCACTCCACTGTAAATGATGCATATTTACAGTATGAAGTAGGGATGCAACAATACAGTTAATCCATGGTTCAACATGTACCTCGGTTTTTAACTACGATTTTCAGTTCGGTTCTGATAGCTTGCCACATCAGTGTTTTTTTTTGTTTGTTTTGTTTTTTTTTTGCATCTAATTAACAACAAAATACTCCTGTAAACCCTTGTACAGTGGAAAAAGCGTGAATTTTTATATGTCTGCTTAATATTTCTTTTGAGAGACGTATTATTTTTCGATTTTTACGCAAAACAGGGTGGGTTTCATTCATACTGGATGCCAGAGGGCGCCTACGTGCAGAAAATCCACAAATGCGTCAAAAGAGATAACACTGGTGACTAGTGTTGCTTTTGTCACGAAAATATCGTCGTCAACAAAACTGTATCACATGACGAAAACGAGACGAGATGCAAACGTAAATTAAATGTATAATGCAATATTGTTGACGAACAAAAACGAGACTAAATGTGGTTTACAAAATAAAAACTATGCTAAAATGTTCATTTTCGTTGACCAAAACGAGACAAAACGAGATGTTATAACGTTATTTCATTTTGTTTAGTCGCGTTATTATTATTATTATTTTGCAGTATTTCTGAAGTGGGCTGCATCAGGTTGCACTGCGCAGACGCAGGCGGCATCACTTCATCAAGCCCCACTCGTGGCATTATTTAGAAGACGACAACAAACAAAGTTTGGCACAGAGAAAGAGACCGATGGCCAGCCAGCCAGGGTTCGTCTTTGGGAGAAAAAGAATGAGGCGGTGTTTTGCAACGCGGTCTCGGGCGGATGTTGCCATAGTTACAACTGTCAAGGTCATAAGTTTATTTATTAAAAAGTAAATAAACTGACTAAATGTTATCAGTTTTTGTCGACTAAAACTAGACTAAAACGTCATCAGTTTTCACCGACTAAAACTAGACGAAAATATTTATGGATAATTCTGACTAAAATAAGACTAAAATGCTCGACTTTTAGTCGACTGAAACTTGACTAGACTAAAAAGAGTATGAATGTGACTAAAACTAATAAAAACTAAAATGACTAGACTAAAACTAAAATTAAAACAGGCCGCCAAAAACAACACTACCGATGACGTTCTGTGTTCTTCAAGCCATCTTGAAGCGTATATTTGTAAGCCATTGCTAATCTACATACAGTATAGAATATATTGTCTGCCTCATTCTATGATAAGAAGCCACATCAGATCACAAAAAGAAGTTATTTCAAACACCCGACTGATGCTAAAGTAAAAATAATTCTCTTTTGTTGGACAAGAAGTTTAGAAAGGCTTATCATTGCATTTCATTAGAAGGGAAGATGCTCTGCAAGTGTTGCTTTTTCAAATATAAACGGGGAGGCGTTTCCTCATCTCAGCATGTGAAATCACAGGCACACATACAGCAAACGTCGAGAGAAATAAAACAAGGAAATTATTTAAATGCAAAACCAAAAAAAAAACGCAATTAAAAAGCATGTATTGAACCGTGGATGTCGTACCGAACGGTTCAATATTATATTGAGTATCGTGACATCCCTAGTATGAACAGCACGTGTTTGTGGGACTCACCGACGGAGCTGGTTTGCCTCCTTTGGCAGTGCAGATCAGAGTAAGGTTCTGGGCCTGGTAGCGGCTGAACGGTGCTGGCGTGTTTTCTGCCACAACTGAGATGTTGTTGGGTGGAGCTGTGAAATATAAAAAGACATCTATGAGACATTCTGGGACAATCTGACCATTTTCATCAATCTGAGGAGCATTTCACAGCTGCATTTTCTTAATGACATGCATAGCTTCTCCTATTAAGCGTTTGAATGCTAAATCTGCATACTACGCTCTTTGGTCTTTGAAACAGATTCTGAAATCTTGTGTATATCCAATGCACTTTCAAGTGGAGATGTAGTGGTGCATGGCTGGGGGTTCCGGAGCATATCAGCGTAGCTTTATTCTGTCAATGAGAGACCGACTTCTCATATGGGCCAGTAAAGAAGCGGCATTATACAGATAACTCTTAAGGCAAAAAAGGAAGGAAGCGGAAGTCTGGAAGATGAGAGGATGGTGGTAGGGCCACAGGGAGTTTCAGCACTGGATTTCTTGGTCTGCAAAGACTCTGACCCCTCACAGCGAAATGAGATACAACCACCTACGATGCAGAACCGCAAATGTGCGGTCCTGGGGGTGCTGTTACAGTGCTCGGCATTCCAGCAGCTATCTGAAACATAAAAAGCACCGGTCATAAAGGCTGTGTGTGTGAAACCCAAGTTGTTTAAGACGATGTGGGAAGCTTTATGCATATAATATCAACCAACGCCTGCCAAGCTCCACTAAGGAGCCGTAGGAGCGTGCCATGACATCGGAAAAGCAGAAGCGTATGTCTTGACCGCCTGCGGGGATCCACGGGGAAAACGGAGACGGACTTCCTGGTACTTAATGTAGAAAGGATATGACGCTGGAAGGCTTGAAAACAAAGCCTCTCCCAGTTCTCTATTTGAATAGCCTTTATTTAAGCCTACCTGTCAGCTGGAACGAGCCGACTTTATCAGCTGTTCGGGGATGAAAAGGGGCGTGGGGGTTTATCACATCTGCATTTTTTACAAGCACAGAGCGATTTATGATCCTCTGTCAACGCGCCAGCGTAGGTGGGCATTGACTATTCAGGCAGCTGCATTATCACATAAAACACTTCCTGCAAATTCCCTTTCACACCCTGCTGAGACAACTGGATGTTGCTTCTGCTTAGTTTAGACCTGTCTTGAGCTTTTTGCATGTTGAAAAGATGACAAAAGGCATGTGATATCACAAGAGGATTAGAGGGTTAGTTCACCCAAAAATGAAAATCGTGTCATTTATTCACCCTTGTGTCATTCCAAACGCATATGGCTGACTTTCTTCTGTGGAACACAAAAGGAAGAAAGGTCGCTTTTTTCCATGCAATTAGCTTTCAAGCATCAAAAAAGAATGCAAAGGCAACATGAAAGTATTATAAAAATAAAATCAAAGTCGTCTACATGACTTGCACTACACTTCAAGTGGTTTGAAAATGTATAATAGCTTTGAGAGACAAAAAGACTTGACAATTTTGTTGTTAATTGTTCCTTTCAATGAGTCACTGTATCCAGATCAGTGAGTCAGTGAGTTGAATTCGAGAACCAAATCAGTGATTCATTAGGGAATCATTCAGATGTTTTTGTAAACTGGATTAAACCAGTTAAACCTTACAAATCTGATGAAATAGCGCAAGTTGCGTTCCCAGATGATCCCGAACTCACAACAACATGCAGAGTTAGAGACGCTCCACACATGCAAATGATAACAGTTTTTACTGTGAATGGAGCTGCTCTGAGATGCACGTACGCAACCTGCACGAATGTAAACAATTAAAGCGCATGTATTAAATCTGCATTTATTTAATTGAATCGTAGCGTTTGTGAATTCTTAATAGCATTATGCTTTATTATAATTTTAAAATGGGTTTAAAACGTGGAATGCAAAATGCAAGGGTTTTTTAAAATCAAATACTTGAATAGAATCGAGGAATCGTTGCAGCCCTACACTACGGTGTTTCGTTACTGAATCAGTCGTTTGAACAATTCAGTTGAATGAATGACTCAACTCACTCATGCACCAATTTGTCACCTACTGGCGATTTTATATTTTTATATACCTACTGGCGTTTCAAATATCAGGATTTATGCATTTGTAACTGCAGGTTAAATGCATTAATGTTCGCATTAAACAGTCTGTGTAAATGCATCTAAATGCAACTCGGATGCAGATTCTCTGCCACCTCTGCATTGCAAAAACAAATTTCGTTGATACTTACTTACTTCGATTGGTAACAGCCCTATAGTGTCTTAATATTTACATTAATTGATTAAATTTAAAAATTTGAGACAAAAGATGATGCATACTTTTAATTAGGTTAGGAAAACAAGGTGAAAATGCCCATAAAAAGTGATTTGTTAGGGAATCATTCAGATGTTTTTGTAAACTGGATTAAACCAGGGCTCTACAGTGGAACTATAACCTGAAAACTAAAAAGATGACTGCAACACTACTGCCTGATTTTGCTTTCATCAATGAAAATAGTTTAAAACAAAGTCTCAGCTGAGCCGCTGCACATCCCTAAGCAAACACAGTGGTGTTTTGTTTATGAATGAACATGCATTTTTAAACAAATCTAATGAGTCAATGATTCAATTACCCATTCATAAAGACAGTCACTTGCTTATTCCTAAATTAGCCATTTGATCGAATCAACTGAATGAATGATTCAGTGATAAAATCAGTGACTTGTCACTACCTACTGGCAGTTTAAGTTTCATTTTTTAAGTATAAATTTGTTTATTTAAATAATTTAGTATTAATATATTTAAAATTTTATATAACAACATAAATCTCAACATGAATTTATTAATTTAATCGTACCTCTGGACCTCATTAAACGTCTGTAAATATACCTACATGCCACTTTGCTGTTCTTCTGTGCAAATGAGTTTTAATACTGATTTCATTTGATTAGTAACTTATTCTTTTTATTCTATCATTTTAATTAGACATTTTGAAAAAAGCTTATAAATATACACTTTTGAATTTGACATAAAACATGAAAAAATGCACTTTAAGGAGTCAAATATCACCTTGTAATGTGGGCTAATTTTTGTTATTGATCAGAAGGTGCTCCTGAAATTTTTTGACTGTATCTAAATGTTATAATTGTAGAGCTTTGTCTTTATTATTTTCATTCATTTGTAAAAGTATAAGAGATCTTCAGTAAATTACAATTAATTTTTGGTCAGTTTCTCACACAAAACTATTGCATGGCTTCAGAAGACTTGGAATATAGCATTTATGATGTTTCTATCATGCTTTTTTTTTTTGCTGTTTTGAGGCTCCAGAGCAGTTCACGTTCACTTTCATCACACTGAACAGAGTCGCCAGGATATTCTTCAAAAAAGTAATGTTTTGTGCTTCACAAAAAACAGAAAGTCATACATCTTTGACAGTGTTTTCATTTCTGAGTGAACTATTCCTTTAAAAAAGAGCCCTTCAGCACATCTGCTGTGAATCACTTGATCAATAACGTTTGCATACCAAGCAGGCAGAGGAAGAAAAAAGACGGCGTATCAGGAGGCCAAGGGTAATAAAGTTTTTTTCCAAGTGTCACTTTAAGTCTAAATCCATGTGCTGCTCTACAATAAATGTGCAATTGAAATTAATTGATTAAAGCAAAAAGGATGGAGGAATGTGTGAAGGTTTGAGAGCTTTTGTTTCCTCAGCACCTAATTGCTTATTGATGGCAGATGTATGGAAGGAAATTAACCTTAGCGAACACTATTAGCTCTCTGGGAAACTGAGACTTGTCCTAAATTGGAGAATGATATGCTGTCACTTGATATTGCGGATGGGACTATAATACGCACCTGCACGCACAACCGAGACGCAGAACGCTGCCCCTGAATTGATAGCGTCCCAGAGCCATAAAAGAGAATGTTAAATGTTCTGTTTGTTAAATGCTCACAGTGGCCTTGATGGATGAGACCCCATGGTTTCTGTTTATAGCAGTGGCTAGTCAAGGCTAATTAACCATGTGCTCTCACAACTGCTTCACATATCAAAGCATATCAATACAAACCAATGCCAGTCGGTAAAATCTAGCGCCCGTATCCTGAATTAGCCAGACTAGGTTACTCCATAACGCCATTACTAAATTCCACCTGATAATCAAAGTCTCAATTTATCAGAGATTTGACTCCAAAAGGATACTGAGGTTGATTATAAAATGATTACAGATGTGCTTAGCCTACTGTGCAAAACATTTCTGATCATTTCCCTCCTGCTGCGATGGCTAATCTCATTTCAGTCCATTCTGACATATTACCACGTTTTCTTCTATTAGAGTTCATAGTGTTTTGGTAATTCACAATGTTAGCATAACATATTCAAGAAACCTTTTGATGGAATGATACAAGTAAGACACTGCTTTTATACAACAATTCAACAAGTTAATAAGGACTAATTTATAATTTATACACAATATTGCCAGTTACTTGTCTGTTTTTGCTCCACTGATGAAAGCAGTTCCAAGATAAAAACGTTTGCACCTTCAAGCTTAGTTCCTGAATCAACCTATTTTTGAACAAATGATTCAGTGATTCACTTATATGCACTTAAAGCACTGAATGAATTGGTGTTTTTGAACAAATTAGTTGAACAAACTGGTTCAATGACTCACTCATAAAGACAGTGGCTGAATTTGGAATAGCATATTAGGTCTTATTATTTCTGCCATATAAAATATACAAAAAAAAAAAAAAGTAGAATGGTAGTATGCAATTTTGAATCATCTAGTCACTTATTTTGTTCATGAACGAAACATGAAACAGAATGAAGCTTGCTGAATTAATTACTGGCTCAGTAATACTTGATTTAACAGTCACTTGATTTGTTCTTCAATAAATCAGCATTTTTTGAACAAATCAGTTGTATGTATGATTCATTGACACACTCATAAGCAATTTGCCACCATCTATGGCAAATATGTCCCTGTATGACTCTGTTTTTTATATATTTATATAGTTAATATCACACAAAGAATACAGTTTGTATTCTCAAAATATCAGTACGATTGCAAATGTGATATCAATTTTATAAAACAGTCCAATAAACAATAAGTTTAAACATTAATTGACTTTTTAGACACGTTCCCGTTTTTGTTCTATTTCATCAACGAAACAAACCAAAGCCACGGCAGAACTGTTTTGCTTCTCTAAAGCAACACACTATGGTAAGGCTGTCACTAATGATTATTTTGGTAATCGAGTAATCTGTCAATTATTCTGACGATTAATCGAGTAATCGGATCATTTTTTTGTAGCAATAAGACCTAAGTAAACAATAGTCTTTAAAATGACTTAAAATACATATATAATAGCAATGAGGCAATAATAATTAGTCAAATAAGGTATCGAAAGCAAGTAAACATTTGGCTTTATTGAACAAAACTGTTAAAACACATGTATTATAAACAATAGAGCTAATACGCATTATAACAAATGCCTGCAGAGGGTGCCAACGGCTTGACGATGGTTTTTACACTTTACTGCGCATCTAATCCATGTTTAATATTGTCTCAACAACATTTAATTCAAATGTCCACTTAATCTTTAATATCTGGCCATTACTTTATGATAGAAAAGCTACAGCCACTGTAATTCCTTGAATATGTGGACATCAAAATGTGTAAACTCAGAGTGAGGGTTTAACTTTTATTTTGAAATCGCACTGAACAGTAAGCATATTAAGAAATAATATATTAATGAGATAATGATGTATTCTCCTGTGTTTGTGTAGGTTTATAAATTATTTACCTTACAAATCTGATGAAATAGCGCACGTTGCGTTTCCAGATGAACCCAAACTCACAATAACATGCAGAGCTTGAGACGCTCCACACATGAAAATGTTAACAGTTTTTACTGTGAATGGAGCCGCTCTGAGATGCACGTATGTAACGTACATGAATGTAAACAATTAAAGCGCATATATTAAATCTGCATCACATATATTTATTTAATTGAATCATAGTGTTTGTGAATTCTTAACAGCATTATGCTTTATTATGATCTTCAAAAGGGTTTAATATGTGGAATGCAACACTTCCGGTATTTTGCTGATTACTTGTAATCAATGGATTTTTTTTTTAATCGAATACTCGAATAAAATCGAGGAATCGTTGCAGCCCTACACTACGGTGTTTCGTTACTGAATGAATCAGTTGTTTGAACAAATCAGTTGAATGAATGAGTTAATGACTCACTCATGCACTGATTTGCTGTCACCTACTGGCGATTTTAGGTTTATATTTTAAGTATGTTTTTCCCCCCAAAACCATTTTAAATTTCAGTATTTGACAGTATTTATGCAGTATTTAAGTAACTGCAGGTTAAATGCAATGCAATGTCCTGTATTAAACAGTCTGTGTAAATGCCACTCATATGCAGATTCTGTGCCACCTCTGCACTGCAAACACAAATTTAGCTGATACTGAATTCATTCGTTTGGTAACGGCCTTATAGTGTCTTACTTTTTGAATTTATTTATTACATTTAAGAATTTGACACAAAAGATAATGCATACATTTGATTAGGTTAGAAAAAAAAATGTTTTATAAAGGCAAAAATGCCCATAAAAAGTAAAAATACATTGAAACTTATTGGAAAAGTTAATTTCTGTTACTCCTGCAAACTAACCACCGCACAGAACATGAAAAATATCAAAAGCTTTGGGAGTCAGCTGTCCCCAGCAGTCTTAAACCTGCCAAAATACCAAGCACAATAACACGCTTAGCAAAATATCGCCTAATAATCATTTAACGATAAAATTCACACATTATATGACTTTTTTTTACTATCCATATAAACATAAAAGGTTTTCCATTTATAATAAACTACAAAGGCAGTCTGGGGGTTTATCATGAGACTCATCTTAACGCCACTGTTTTGCGTTGGAGTTCCAAGAGAAATCAAAGCTGTTGTGGATGTTGTCAGTAGTGAAATCTAAAAAGCCAAAACATTGGAATAATCCTTGATGGAATGTTTGAAACGATTAAATGCTATGGCTGCCATGCTTGGCACACAACAATACCTTGTTTAATCCTTTAACGGATTAGGAATGTTGCTCGATGCGATGGAATTACAGCTTTTTCACACTCAATTTGATTACACTATCAAGGTTCTTGAGTGTTTTTTTGTTTGTTTTTTTTCCATTTTGTGAACTGAGGGAGAAAACACATATGGTATTGTCAAAGAGGAGGCCATTTCGTCAATTTCGTCACACAAAGCTCGTCTCCAGCGATGACTGTTCTGTCTCACTTTGTCAAGTTTCATCGTCATACTCAAAGGAAAAACCTGAAAAACAACATTGAGGGAGTCATTTTTATTCTCAAATGATCAAGTTGGAAAATAATCACTGCTGTTGTGACCGCACAAAATTTTATTCCTTGTGTAAACAAGGTTTCCACACAAGAGAGACACAGTGGACAGAAAAAAAAAACACTAGGGGAGTCACTAAAAATCTATAGGCTTGTTGTGATGTATGTAAGATAAAAATAAACAGTCAGTTCGCTGGTCTCATCATTGACCCTGAAGTAAATCTTTTTCAGTTCACCGGACATGTCTGCTAAACCTGCTGCCAGCACTGAGATGAAGCCTTCAAAAGTCCTCAATAAATCTGATTGGTTGGTTGGCAGATATCTTCAACTATAACTTTATTGCCTTTAAAAATATTTTGTAGTCAGCAGTACACAGTACACACACATAACACAATACAGACATATGTTATAATGAATGATTTAAAACACATAATCACATCATAATCAAATCATATTCCCATTTCGAATAACCCAGATTTTACAGTTAACAAGAAGCCGCTTAATTTACACACTTGGGTAGAAAGGGCATCACACAGCTTCAACCCATCTTTCATATTAACAACCTGGCCTCATTTTCCTACTTTTTCCAGAAACACGGCATCAGGTGTAATAGTCTTTTGGAACACCTACAAATCAAATCATCTATCCAATCAAAAATCAACCCTCGGACCATTAACCTAGACCTTTCACATCCAATCTCAGAGCTAATTAATATATCCTCCTAAAAAAACCTACTCTCCAAAATATACAGAATAATAACAAAATTAGACTCAGACTTCCGAATCAGACCTATTTATTACTCTTGATGCTGATTTCTGGACACAAATCTGCAAAAATATCTAATTCATGACAAAAAAATAGTAATCTGCAACTCATACAGTATTAGATACTTCACAGATTTCACCTAACTGGACGGAAATTGTTTAAAATGGGAATTACACCCTTCCTGGTAATATCTCATCATCTTCCAACAGTCATACATCTGCTGAGTCTATCCATTTCAAATCAACCAAATTTCAGAAACTTTTTTGATTTTGCTAATATTTTTTTCTAAAGAAATGTAGACATGTTTAATGATGAAAGCCAAAATATTAAATGTCATGAATGAATATTTACTGAGTAATCCACAATTTTGTGGAGGGAGGTCAAAATGGCAATTTTAGATTCAAGTGAAGTTACAGGGGGGTAAATATGACTTCGGAATGATGGCAGCATCATTATCTTATTTTTACACAGAGATTGTTAGTTCTATAAGTAAAATCTCTTGACTTCAGCAATTTTTGTTGCATCATGTGCCAATGGTGACCATTCAAAACTGGGAAAACAGCACTTTTTTTAAAGTTTTTCTTCAAAGTTTGCATGCCTGTAACTCAAGAAGTTTTAAAGATATTTTAATGCCCTTTTAGATATTGGGTCTTAACAAACTTTCCTTTTGGCATCTTCCTTTTTAAGGCCCTGTATGGTTTGGTTCCAGAGATTGTGGAATTTAAATATGGCTCCAGAAGAACACACCTGTCTGAGTGATAAAAGTGCACTGTACTTGTCACACTGTACAATCCTAATCCCTGGGTTACTGTTATTTTTTGCATATTTGCATTGTAAACAGTAATGACTAGATAAACGCAAAACTACATTTGGTTTTTGACCACTGAAAATGGGTAGGATACTAAATTTGGAGCTGCACTGAGATCTCAATATCTCTGGGATTAAACCATACAGGGCCTTAAAAATGAAGATTCCAAAAGAAAAGCTTCCTAAGAACCCGAATCTAAAATCATATTAAGATGAGTTACAGGCACACAATTTTGGAAAAACAATATTTGTAAGACTCAGGTATTTTCTGTGCAATTGTTTTGATAGAGGGAAGGACACTGTTCTTTAAATAAAATAAAGATATTATACGGATACTGGATGTCGGATATTACCCGACCACTGAAAACGGGTAATATCCAACAATCTGGACATGAAGTCTCATTGAGATCCCCATATCTCAGAGACTGAATGGTGTAGAGTCTTAGAAATTAAGATTTCAAAAGAAAAGTTTATTAACATCTAGAATCTAAATATCACATTTCAATATCTTTAATACTTCAGACTGGTATGTTCAATGCAGTTGTCTTGACAGAAAGAAATTAGATACATCTCTAGTTTTGACGTTATTCGTTCTTCAGACATTTCTCTTTAAAAGAAAAGAAGTATCATATTTTTTCAAACTGACCCACATTTGGTTTTTGACAACTGAAAATGTGTACATTTTAACGATTTACTCCTGGAGCCATATTGAAATTCCAATATCTCTGGAACCAAATCTCATAAGGCACTATAATAAAGATGCCAAAAGGAAAGTTTGTTAAGACTCAATATCTAAAAAGTATTAAGATACCTTTAATATTTCTCGAGTTACAGGCATGCAAACTTTGGAGAAAAACTTGAAAAGTGCTGTTTCCCCATTTTTGAATGGTTACTAATAGAATTATTCATCTCTGAGTAAAAATAAGATGCTGTCATCTTCCTGAAGTCATATTTACCCCCCTGTAACTTCACTCTGAGGTGAAAGATGAAAATTGCCATTTTGACCTCCCTCTACAAAATAGTGGATTACTCAGTAAATATTCATGCATGACATTTAATATTTTGGCTTTTATCACTATACATGTCTGTCTTTCTTCTGAATAAATATTAGCAAAATCAAAAACTTGAGACCAACCACAACAGTGGTGAGAAAATCTTATCATGAAATCAGTATTATGAATCTCATCGTGAGTTGTGTGAATTGTTAAATCCCTACTTATGATGCATTTTTTCCTTTCAAAAGTTGGAAAGCTTCAGTTCTAAGTTGTTGTCATTGCATAAAAACATGGACCAGCACTGTCTTACACAAAGAAAGTAAGTCTTGCAAGTTTGGAATGACATGAAGGTGAGCAAATGAAGACAAAATGTTCACTTTTGGATGAGAATATCCATTTTATACGCAGGGACAACTATAAGCAAGCCAGCTGTAGTCAGTTTCCCTGAAAAGTGTAAACACTGTGCCATGCTATCAAAACACTGCACTATTTGTTTAAACAACCCAATCGGCACCACACAGCAACAGCGGCTCAACCAATGGCGTGAAAGGGCAGGGCTACCTGTGCGACCGACCAACAGAGTGTTCCTTACAAATTTTACAGTAATTTGTACAATTCCATTTGGCAGCTAAAAAAAAAAAAAAAAACTTCCACTGTATGGAAGTTCTTTTTTAAGCAAGTCATGAAAAACCTTCCGTATTCTTGAACATGATAAATAAATAAAGCAAAAAATACTCCACTAGGAAGAGCGTTCAGGAACCCTGCTAAGATGCTTGACTCTGGACCCCTCTTAAGTGGTATAAAGAATTTCATGTCTCCTTATAAAAGAGCATACAATAAATGCTCCACCACTATGTTTCCAACCCTTTTCCCTTTTTGAAAAAGTGTGAACCATTTCCCTCCTCTCATAAGCCATACTGTCGAACCAGCCACTGGGAGCAGCCACATTCCTTTTGCAGTATGATAGCCTGAAGCACCATTACTTCGCTCTCTTTAAAAAAAAAAACAGCAAAATGTTTTTTTTCTCGTCTTGAGGAACAGGGGCTCACATTTAGCAAAGAGTTCCCTGTAGACACATCTTGTTGGCCTGGTAATTAAAGGATTTAGTGGCCCTTCGAGACAGGGGAAGGAGGGGTCTACATGCCCTCATGCCCTCCTCTGACATCTGTTACAAAGATCTATTGGGTTCTCGGTCAAAACACATGGGACACCAGTCAAAGCAGTCTCTTTTTCAAGGGAAGTCATTTACTCATAACTTTTCTAATGGATTGTTTAGGTGCCTCTTTTGTGGTGAGACCCAATCAGCGTCCTCAGACTAATCAGCCAGTGTTTGTAGAGGTCTTCAAACATCTGACTCAGACTACAACAGAACGTTTCTGACTAGGCTTCATCAAGCTGTTTATCAACAGTTTTAATAGGGGTAAAATGAATGTAATGACAGATAATCACACAAAACCACTGATGCATTTGATTAAAAACCTTCCTGATTAATTCAATGAACTGCCTTAAAGAGCACTTATCAACAAGCAATCACATTATCTAACTTTGGTTGTGATTTAGCCGGCACAAATCATACAACTCATTCAGAAATACCAGGGAAGGTGCTTCAGGTCTAATAGTTAAAAACGGTGTAGGTATGACAGAGTTTGTGGGTTCAGAGATCTGGGAATTGGACAGTTACAAATGTAGTCCTTCTGTATCACCATTGACACTTAACCTCAAGTTATTCCAGAGGGACTCTCCATTAAATTAATGTATTTTGAGCCACTTGGGATGAAAAGAGAATACTAAACTGCATGTAATCTTAGAAGTTTACCTTTACGGATGTGCCTGAATCTGAATACCGTGTTCGGAAAGGAAATGACATGTACTACGGAACCTCTAAAAATAAGAAATACAAGATGGGAGGAAAAATATATATTTCAGTGCTTTCTCTTGGAATTATATCATTGTGTAATTACACTATATATAAATTGTGGGCATCAAGGGAGTCGCTAATATACGAGTCACTGAAATCACTTTTGACTGCGCGCTCACTTTTTACTTTCACTTTCGAGATTCGCAATCAGACCTACTCTGTGTACACCATCAATGTTTCCGGTTTTCGGTACTTTACTCTCTGTGTAATAACAAAAACATTTATTTCAGTGAAAAAATAAGTTAAAAAATCTCAGTTTCAACATTTTGAACAATAGGGCCCTACAATCTTTTTCTTTTCTTTTTTTTCAGTAATTCTTGTGTGTTTTAATTTTTCTGATAATCAAATTAAGGCATTAAACATTTATGTATTTTTAATGAAATGAAAATGAAACCCTTTTATGTTTTGGCAAACAAACAGAGGTTTACTGTTAAAATTAATACATGGAAGAAAAATAGTGTGAATATTCCATTTAAAAAAGTTTTAATAATAACTGCAGTATTTTTCTCTACAATTAGGTGATTAATCTTGTCGTAATATTTATTTTTAGCATTTAATTGTTTTATTTAAATTTGCCAGAAATATAAAAACATTATACTGTACAAAAGTAATACAAGACTAATATATTTCTGTGCTTTTATTTAGACAGGTTGCCGGGAAGTTTTTGTGTGTATGATATGATGGTAGTTTTCTCTAAAATTTACATGTGACTGTCACAGCAGCTGTAGAGATTAAGTTCAGGTGTTCATGTCGTCGTATAGCGAGACGCAGAGGCCGAAAATCACAGCAAGCATCATGCATGCTTCAGTATGTGTGTAGTAAACAAAACCGCATACAGAAGCAAACGGAACATGCAGGATTCATATTTAAACCGTCTTTTTGCATTTTAATATTAACAGACACTAGTCCATATTGCGATTCTGATTAAGAGAGAGACATACGATCCCGTCCGCGTTTTCGTGGAGGAGAAATTGTAAACGCGTGACCACGTAGTGACAGAAATGACATGTCGCTGTGTAAATAAGATAAATAACATAAGGCTATTTGGTTTGTTTAATAAAATAACAAGGAATAGACCTGTTCTATAGGAAAAGTAACCTGAAATGACTTATGTTGTGATCTGGCGCTATAAACGCTGACTATGGAGTGGCAGTACCAACCACACATTTTACAAGATTAGATGTTTGTCAGTGATGCTCAGGATCTACAAATCATTCACCATTGTCCTATCAGTCATCTCTTTGTTACGAACCCCGTTTTAAAATGCTCCTAGGGAAGGGGTTAAGCAACATAACAAGGACACGTGAGACCACAGATATCAATTCAGCTTTTTATTAACAAATCTAGTCGGCTCACGTGCCACTTTCGGCAACAGGCAACGTGCACATTTACTCATTAGTTTAAAAAAACACAACACGAAGGAATAAACATAGCAAAAACAAACAAATTAACAGATCAACCAGAAAACAAAACAACAAACAAACAGACCGCTTATCGGAG
>JAHKKF010482982.1:0-10840 GCA_019740295.1 Labeo calbasu | reverse complement strand
CAGGCAGAGCAAGACAAGACGAGCATTTGAGCTTAAAAAGTATTTAAATTATATATTTTTTAATGAAAATAACCAAGTGTTTCTAGATAAGGCATTGGCATTGTTTACAACCGCATTTGGGATCGCTTGAAGCCGCATTTAAACTGCATTTCGGAAGTTCAAACGCGGGGCACCATACCAGTCCATTATATGGAGAAAAATCCTGAAATGTTTTCCTCAAAACACAATTTCTTTACGACTGAAGAAAGAAAGGCACATCTTGGATGACAAGGGGGCGAGTACATTATCTGTAAATTGTTGTTCTGGAAGTGGACTTCTCCTTTAAATGTCCTGGTTATGAAATGTGCCACCCTATGATGTAATAGTGTGGCTAAACACCACCTCCACAGAAGATGATCAACACCTGCTTCTACATTATAGCCTGTTTAGCCCCGCCCACTGATTCTACACTGCTGCCTGTTTAGCCCCGCCCACCATTTCACGTATGTAGTGTAAATAAATGAGAGGCGAGCGCAGGTCTACGCAGAAACCAAGTGATGAAGATGGCTCCAAATACAACATGACGCTGTGCAGTGCCAAGTTGTGGAAAAAGTCTCTGCATTGCTAAATTAAGTTAAAGATTGCATTAATAAGAACTTGGTCCTTTGTTTACATCATTTTACCGCAGATTAATTTACAAAGACGATGCTGTGCTGACTACATTGGATCCGACAGTTGATCCGACACCAGTGTCCAATCTGGATGTAGGCTGTCAAACATACACAACTGTTAGCAAATCATAGCAGTGGGCGTTTACTTCCGAGGCTACAATCTGCCACACCTATTCAAACAGATGAAGGGGTCACAACAGGACAGAAAATAGCCTGTTACTTCTAAATCATGATGTTTTTATGTAAAAATCACCATAACATTATAGGGGAACCTCAGAAAACACAGTTCAAGGCCCTTTAATAGTTTTAGTTAATGGTTTTTGAGACTATTCCTTAAAGTCTAACATCTTTACCAGTGGCCCAAAGCTGTCTTCCTCTTCATTACTTGTGTTTAAAGGCCTAGCGTGACATAAGACCCTGACAATCAATATAGACTACATCTGTAACTCAAGGGAGCTCCACTTGTGACATCGACAGTTCGACTTAGCAAGAAGTGACAGCACAGATTCAGTGTATAACAATAAGACCGGGTGACAAGGTCTAGTCGTACAGTGTCAGGAGAGTGACAGCAGCGCTCAAAGTCAATGTAACTTAGGTCGGCATCCCATTAGCTGTTATTTTAGCCAATAGCTTTACTTACACAGTCACCGGTGTAGCAGAATGAGTGAAAGTGGCCTGTCTTGACTGCAGTATTTTAACAAAAATATGTCGATTTTTAAACAGCTAGTGGGACGCCACCTTAACATCCTTTAGATATGAGCAGAAATGGCATATAATACCAGAAATGGGGAAGATCTCGCAGATGTAGACACGCAGCAGTCGAAGGCAGCAGGTGCCTACGAAACGCAGGCGCTCCAGGTCCAAAAGAGTGGCTGTGAACTGAAAACCCTTCAGGCCCCTCAGCTCCTCCACCCCCAACACCAGCGTGGTCCAGCTCCAGTGCAGGATACTCAGCAGAGACTCGAAACAGTCCTGAGACAAGAACAAACACACAATTGGGAAATGAACCAAGGAGCTGACCCTATTAATAACTTGGTTTGACTGCACAAAGCGGATAGGCCGCATGGAGAAAAAAAAAAGCGCTAACACTCAAGGGATTTCCTTTAAGAATAACAGGCAATAAAATACACTGAAGTACAAACTATTTACACTTGGCTGCTGTACATCTATTGCTTGCCAATTTCTTTTTTCTTTTTACTTTGTTACAAGGCATAAGAATATTATATGAACATTCAAACTAGTGTTGCTAACATATCCTTTTTAGGAAACAGCAGGCCAAAAATATCACTAAAAGGACATGTATGGGTCAATGACAAGTTAAACAGAGATGAAAAGCAGATATCTTACAATAATCTATTTTAAAACGTGTGCCAAGTCCCCATGAAATCAACTTTTTTTTGGCTTTTTGTACGAATACGTTCATTCAAAATTAACAAACTCTTACTTCCGCCAATATGGATCAATGATTTTGATGATATCACCCTGCAGCTTCTCATTAAACTTTCTGTCCAATCAAATGCCCTCAGGAATCCAAAGCATCCCGCCCCCTACACTATAAATAGACGCTGAAGCTGCGGCTGAAACTTGTTCACAAAATTAGCATTTTCTGCACGGCACAGGGGGATAGGGGATAGGGAACAATTCAGACAATGTAAATATGCATTCCATTGGAATGAAAGAAGTCTAGTTTAACGTTGCGCCAAGCAAACTGCTGCAGCGTGCACACAGTATGCATGAATTGGTGCAGACTACAAAACATATCAGACCCACTGAAATTCTACACAGAATGCTATATGTTATAGCGATATTGATGAGATTGTGGCTGTCCTATGCAGTCAAATGGGCTCAGGCCCAAGCTGTGATATACACAAAGACTATTGGCTATTTAAAAAAGGGGGCAGGACTGCTTGATATAATCTGCCCTGTCTTCCTGTTTCAGTTGAAATTACGTCAACATAAAGATCCACTGACGTGCTTTGAAACAGAGTGTTATTCTATAAGTTGTTGCACATTTATGTCAGTTTCAGAAATGTTTGAAATTCATTCAAACAAATAAAAAAAAAATTATTAATAACTTTTCAAATGGTGTAACCATCAAGTAAAAATTAATCAAATATATTCTGAACGCCCTGAATACTAATTAGAACACATTATTTATTATTATTATTATAAATATTAAAAACAAACAAAAAAAAAATCATACTATTTTTAAAATAATAATAAATAATATATATATATATATATATATATATATACACACATATCATAAAATTTTGAATTATTTTCTATCACAACATTAACACATTTTGTTTTTAATAAAAATAAATAAATACATAAATAAACAAATTAATAAATGAAGACAAAACTGCTTCACTGCTTGTTTAAAAACAATTCAAGAACAGACTTTTATATTAATATTACCTGACATTTAAAATATATTTATTTCATGCTAAGTATACTACAAATACATTTACATATTATGTAGTTAATAAGAAAACCCTGCAATTCTACTTTTAGTATACTAAATTGATATATTTAAAGTCTGCAAAATTGAAACAACTAATTTTATACTTAATGTACTTTATTTGTGTGGAAGTGGTGCTAAAGTCCAACTAAAGATATACTTAAGTATATTTGATTGTGCTAAAGTGGAACTACCGCAAGTATACCTCAGGTAAACTTCAAATGTTTTGCATTTAGAGACCAATATTATTTAAACATCATACAATCCTCATCAATTAAAACATATTTTAATATTAAGAAATGTGCATTGTGCACAAGTAGTACTATAAGTAAAGTTTAATTACAATTTTTATATCAGTCAGTCTCGAGCGATATATCAATAAATATGTTAATAGACTTGAACTACACTTAGTATAAAATAAATGCATTTTAAATCTATTACTTTTTTACTAGGGTAAACACTTAAGTTAAGTCCTCACACAAAATGTCAAACAATAATTCACTGACCAAGTTCTAAGAAATATATTTGTCAGTATCATACATTTTTGACAAACATTTATAAAATTTTCAGCAAAACTAAGATTTATTAACTGCATTGTGTTTTTGAGGAAATTATTAAATCTGGAAAAAAAAAATAATAATTTAAACTTCATATAATTGGCCCATAAGCAATCAGTATGCTTTTGTGCACATACCACAGACACGGTCCTGGCGAAGGAACGCTTGAGGATGTGCACAGGCTCACTGGTCTGCTGCTTTCCTTTGGATGCATTACCATCATTAGAAGGCAACCTGGAAAACCAGAGCAACACAGGCATGTGAATGAAAGATCACATCCGAATCACTAAAGTAACGGGTACAGAACTGAAAATCCTCATATTCCTACCTGTACAGCAGCTGAGGTATTTGTCCAGCATTCACATCAGTACCATTATTTGATTTCTTCGAGCTCTTGAACTGAAAGACCACACTGCAGGAGAGAGTTCACAATAGTAATTATCATCTTTACTGAATTATCACGCTATAATGATCACATAATTACAGTAATGCGTGTGTTTGTACCCATCATCAGTGGTGATGGTGGCTTGGCCGTGGGAGCCGCAGTCACTGCTGGGTCCAGACACACGAGCCCACGCCACATACCACCAGCCCAACTGCAGCAGCACAGGCTCGTCGAACATCATGGCGTACTTCTCTCTGCACACGCAAAACAAAAGAGCACAAATAAACACAGCAGCCTTTATGAGCTATTTGTGCTCAGCCAATTCAAAACATATCTAAATATTATACTAAAACATTAAAATACACTTACATTTGACCAATTTAAGATTGGCATATAGATGTAAGTACTTACATAATTATAGCAATTATGCAGCTATTATCCTGCACTCTAGATACAGCACTCTCGAAACACTGAAATTATATTGTTTTGGATGGTACTTATGTATACCCTTACCGAGCAGCACAGTCGTATGCCAGCACATCTGTCTCGGCCAGCAGGTCTCCATCAGTTTCGTGGTCTCCTCCATCTGGCCCCAGCTCAAACAGCTGCGAACACAATCACAGCTCTCAATCACAAAGCAAAAATCATCAAACTTGTGAGAAGTGGGCTGACAGGAACCCAAGGAGATACTTAGATAGAACCTGACCTTGATTTTTGCAGTATACTCCCCTCGGCCACCAAAAAGACCCAAACCGCCTAAAAGGATGTCAGCATCGGCGCAGAAGCGGATGGCCTCCACTGAGTGGGCAGAGTAACCCCAGCCTCCTCCATGACCTAGAAAAAACATTGAGGAAAAAACAACACAATCAAACAAATGCAACCTGATTAAAATTTTTTACTAAATTTAGCAAACTTTCATTGCTGGAGGTTGCGGGGTGGTTCTATTTTTGATTGTAATTCAAGCAGCTTTTGAATTTCTGATCACATCCTGAATGTATCACTCATGTTGCTGGAAATTGTCAAGCTGCTGTATGTGAATGTGCCTTAAAGGGATAGTTCACCCAAAAATTTACATTTTGAACATCTGAACCACTGATGTTACACAGACTACTTTAATGATGTCCTTACTACCTTTCTGGGCCTTGAACGTGACAGTTACATTGCTGTCTATGCAGGTTCAAAAAGCTCTCGATTTTCATCAAAAATATCTTAATTTGTGTTCCAAAGATAAACTAAGGTCTTATGGGTTTGGAACAACATGAGTGTGAGTAATTAATGACAGAATTTTCATTTTTGGCTGAATTATCCCTTTAACAGTCTAAAACAGTATTTGGTGATGTAACAGCTATACGATTTTTCATGAACTCACTCTCAAAGCGGTTGACCACACTGTAGTCCTCTTTAGAGTAGACCTTCATCACAGCCTGAGTCTCTTCCTCAGCACTGGCTACGCCCATCTTCAGCTCCTGCATCGCAGCCAGTGTGTCGAGACAACCTGCACACAAAATCAAACAGAACAACTCACTACAACTTAAGACTTTATGGAGACCTTCTCTGAGGTCCACTTATCTTTAGTTGGACTTTAGCACCACTTCCACACAAATAAGAGTCAACATTTTAGTCACAATACAGTTTATTCTGATCATTTTCCACTCTTGCTATTATCCTTAGCAGTGTTGGGGGTAGCGCATTACAAATAACGCAAGTTACGTAAACATATTAACTTTTGAAGTAACTAGTAAAGTAACACATTACTGTTTAATTTACAAGAAAATATCTGAGGTACTTTTTTTTAAATAAGTAACAGCAGTTGTTTCCCCATTCATTGACTGACCCCTGTCCCTATGTTGAGAGAAATCGGGAGCAAGTGCAGAGGCGCTCTGGAAACACGTTACTGTAGTTCTATACTAAATGTAAACATGCATTTACTCATTTCACTTGCAAAAAAAAAAAAAAAGATTCACATTTCTCAAAATGAAAAAAAAAACGGTGAAATACAAATTCAGAATATGACGCAAACCTGCAATAATTAAATATGTTAAATAACACATATAATTCTATTTTATTAAGCAATGTTTTTGATGCTGACCTTCAATGATCCAATTTAATGATACTAATAAGCAAAAATGACTCTAGGTAGGTTAACGTTTGTGACCCTGGACCACAAAACCAGTCTTATGTTGCACAGGTATATTTGTAGCAATAGGCAAAAAAAATACATTGTATGGGTCAAATTTATCAATTTTTCTTTAATGCCGAAAATCATTAGGATATTAAGTAAAGATCATGTTCCATGAAGTTATTTTGTAAATTTCCTACCATAAATATATCAAAATGTAATTTTTAATTACTAATATGCATTGCTATGAACTTCATTTGGACAATTTTAAAGGTGATATTCTCAATATTTTGATTTTTTTGCACCATCAGATTCCAGATTTTCAAATAGTTGTATTTCGGCCAAATATTGTCATATCCTAACAAACCATACATCAGTGGAAAGCCTATTTATTCAGCTTTCAGATGATGTATAAATGTCAGTTTCGAGAAATTTACACTTATGACTGGTTTTGTGGTCCAGGGTCAAATTTGTGTTTCATTTTTTATTGCTGAAGAGTGTTGAACTTTCATCTCCTGCGTTCTTCTGTGCAGAAGTGAATTTACATTTCTTTCAGCCTGAGGCTTATTCATTTTACTTTTTGCTATGAAAGGGCTTTTTCATCTGCTAAAAACAGAATTTTTTATATTAAAAACAAACAAGCAAGCCCTGCCCAGATTTAAAAAGTAATGCAAAAGTAACAACGCATTACTTCCCATAAAAAGTAACTAAGTAACATAATGAGTTACTTTTCATTTTGTTTCTTTATTTAATCAGGAACAATGCACATTAATAGTACATACAATATGTAATATGTGCCAGATTTAGCCAGCCCTGGCTAATTTTCATCCGTAGTTCCTTTTGGCAGGCACTTTTTTTTAGAGAGTAAGACAATATTGAAATAGAATTAAATGGTTAAACTTAAAATTTTGCCTTTACAAACAACAGTTTGTGCTGTTCTATAGTTAATAAGTATAATATGGTTTCTTAAACTGCTCAATCCACCAATAACAGCCTTTTTACAAAGTAAGATCTTACTGAAAAGATCTTATTGTTCATAAATATTTTCTGTTGCTCATTATAATAATTAAAATAATTAAAACATTCATTATAATAATTAACTATTATATTTATAATAATTTAAGACAACTAAATTATTTATTAATTAAAGCAAATTATTATAATAAGTAAACTCATTATAACTAAAAACTTGAGCCACTCTTTTGTAATGTTTATGCACGGAAGCCCGTTTGTGCCACTAAATAAAAGGTAAAAAAGGTAATTGCGACTTTTTAATCCCACAATTTTTTGCCTCTCAAAATTGGAATTGTATAACTCGCAAAAGAGTTTTTATCTCACAATTCTGAATATTTCTCGCAATTCTGACTGTGTAACTCACAAGTGTTTATGTCTTACAATTCAGAGAAAAAGTCAGAATTGCATGAAAAAAAGTCAGAATTCCGAGATACAAGAAAAAAAATTATATTTCTCACAATAGCAAATTTCTATCGCGATTCTGAGCGTATAACTCGCAATTGGGAATTTATATCTAACAATTCTGAGAAAAAAGTCTGAAATGTGAGTTTGTGTCAATTCTGATAAGAAAAAAAATTAAAACAAAGAATCGTGAGATAAAAACCTTGCAATAACCTTTTTTTTTTAATTCAGTGGCAGAAACAGGATTCCATACATATGGGCTGGAATACACTACAGAACTAAATCTGAACAGATCTGAAAAGAACTCATGGCTAGAAGATGCATGACACATGAAAACAACATGTGCTCTAAAATCAGCCCAAAATATCAAACATTTGATGTCCTCTGACTGGACAGAATCATAGTCTGAAGCTGAAAAGAATAGACTACAAGATTTTTTGTGATCTGGCAAATCCAACTGAGCAAAATCTGCTCTGAGTTTGACTTTAATTCTGGGCAAATGTCACGTAGTGCATTCCAACCTTAAAGATCGGTCTGGAGAATCTGCAGAGCAGCAGGTGCTACACACATTCAGAAAAAGTAAAGGTTTGCCTGATTTACCCACAATTGTTTTTATTTTTTATTCTGTTCAGTTTTAGAATAATATCATCTATCCTACTTCCTCTAAATTACTTCACCATGACTGGATGAGCCAAGTTTCTGAGTAGTAAACAGGTGTGGCTGACATGTACATGTAGGTGATCACATGCTCAAATATATTCATCTCTCAGTGAGCTACGGAACTGAGAAGGAGCTGTTTTCGCAGCTTAACAAATACTCTTTTTTTTTTTAACTAGAAAAGAAGTTCTGAAAGTTACAGTGTGTTCCCACAATAAAATGATCTCTTATTCTCAAAAGATCAAGGAAGATTTGATTTGACAGACACAAGCACAAAGACCGTCAATCTTTCTTAGACAACGTCAGTCAACCAGCTCATCTCTGCACAGCTGAACGCAACGTGAAACAGCTAGCAAGCTCTGAACCTTCTACTATCAAATGCTTTACTCCTGACAGGTTTTGAGATCCTGCTTGACAAGAGGGTGCTGTGACCTGCACATTAAGGCAGAGTGAGCGGAAGTGACGATGTTGTCGTACCCAGGATGTGCAGCGCTCCATGGGAACGGGTGGTGGTGGCGTGGGAGCCCGAGGGTAGAGCCAGCTCAGGACTGAGGATGCTGCAGAGGGCCTGGATGTCCGAGGCCGTGGGCACACGGGCGTCTGCTATCACCGCGTTATAGCAGCACATCTCACGCGTGGCAGGTAGGAACCTGGAAGAACAGCGAGACGGCTTGAAGTGAGATGATGTAGCATGTAGAAGTCAATAATAGAGAATCTGTACCAATATTTTATTATTCTGGCATTTTGGCTTTATTACACGTCAACTGCCATCAGATGAGCCTCACCTCCAGATGACATCATAGACAGGGTCCAAACAGAGGCCAAACCCTTGGAGATCCTCCTGCTCTGAGTCATTGAAGGTGCGGCAGCTCCCGTCCAGTTTGTTGATCAGAAGGCATTTGAAGGGAGGAGGTTCAGATACTGATGTTGGAACCAAACCTACAGGGACCAGAGTGGGAGGTTAAAGTCAAAGACTTTAACGAAAGATACAACACATTGGTCTTGTAAACCACAAGAGTCACGTGAGAGAGTGTACCGATGATGTGTTTGCTGGCGAAAATCTCGGAGGTGGCCAGGATGTGAGAGTTGATTAGCGCCTCGTCGATCCTAAGGAAGGTTTGATCACCGCTGGCCCCGATCCACGTGGCCTTTCGACCGTACTTGGCGCCAATGTTGGGCATCGGAGAGGGCTTGGCGTTCCAGTAGGGCATGTCTAGGATGGGTCGTCCTAACTGCCCTTTCTGTTGAAACAACATGAGATATAGTTTCAGGTTTAGGGTTTCAGGACTGACGAAGTTTTGCGTTTGGGGGAAAACCGTTTACTTACTGAGAAACTCCCGAAGGTGAAGACCTGTCCATCCATGAGAAGCACTGCAGTGTGGTTACTGCCTGCCGTCACCTGAGTACTGGGGCCGGGCAGAGCTTGCACCAGAGTGGGAGACCCCCTGTGTGTTTGAACAAGTTTTTTTTTTTAAAGAAATCATAGTTATTTTGCTATCAGTTTTAATTGTACAAAATGAAAGATTATAATTAATTAACTAAACTAAAAAACTAAAGTAAAAAAATAAGGTAAATTAAAATAAAGTTTAAATAAATTAAATAACATTAATTCATTCATTTAATTCAAATAAAAAATAAATTATGTAAATAAATAACTAAAATGATTTTAAATAAATAATTAAAAATAATGAATCCTGTATAATACAAAATAAAAGTCAAATAATAATTACAAAAAGCTATATATATTAAAAATATAATATATATTATATATACATATATTATAATATTACTATATAATATAAAATATAAAATATATAATATTTATTTAAAATAATTATGTAAAATAATTGTATAAATAAAATACATAAAAACAAATACCATTAAAATACTTAAAATAAATAAAATAATAAAAATACGGTAAATAAAATTAAACCTATTTAGTCTATATGCATGTGTGAGTTAATTATATAAATAAAATGCATAGATATACAAATACATAAAATACAATAATTAAAATAAATTAATCAAATAATTTAAATTTAACATTTACAGAAATAATAATGTAAAAATAAATACATAAATATTTAAATTATAATAAATAAATAATAATAATAATAATAATACAAATATGTAACAATTGTATAAATAAAATACATACAAACAAAAAACATTTTAATTACATTACTTAAAATAAATACATAAAATTAATAATAAAAATAAATAATAAATAAATAAACTATTAAATAACTAAGGCAATAAAAACCTTAAAAAGTGTTTTTTTAATTATATAAATAAAATACATAAATACACAAAATAAATACAATTAAAATAAAATGATCAAATAACAAATTAAAAATTAATAGAAAAAACAATAATAATTTTTAATAATTTAAAAATAAATACATAAATATTTAAAATAAATAAATAGATAAAATACAATTAAATTACTTATTTATTTAAATTAAATATATAAAATAATTGTGTAAATAAAATACATAAAGACACAAATAATATGTGACACAACAAATGACATTACTTAAAATAAATAGAGTAAATCAATTAAATTAATAAAAATAAAGTAAACAAATAAAA
>JAHKKF010482975.1:0-20309 GCA_019740295.1 Labeo calbasu | reverse complement strand
GCACCTGATGGCATTTACCGCTGATTACAGAACCGGCTTTACTGACAAAACGCGCAAGCATTTCGGCCGATACGTTTCGGTGCATCCCTACTTCTAACCCAATTTTGTAAAGCAACCTTGGGCTGGTAAAGGCACTTTAAAAATTATTATTATTATTATTATTATTATTATTATTAAATGGCCAGGGATCAGTGTAACATAGCCGCTTGCTTGATCCTGCATTTTAAGTCTGTTGATTTTGCACTTTCTGTATTTTCTGTGTCAGAATTATTGTTGTGAAATTTGCTGATTCAAATGTGACCGGGGTAACGTTATCCAGCTGGGAAACATGAGGTTTTCGTCAAAATTTCAGAGATTACTTGAGACAATGCTGAAAGCCGTTAGAATGAAACAGCATGATTAAATCACTGCATGTTATTGTTTTCCAGTAAATGTGCATTTATAGCTGCCATTCAATAACATTTCTGGTCAAAAGAAAAAAAAAAAAAAAAACATCCTTATCAACTGTTCTGCATGATATTATATGGACGGTTAGAGAGAGGGAATTTTCCATACAAAATCAAAAGTGAAAGGAAGGGGAGAAAAAAAACACCAACAACAACAGAAGTCCAAACATTTATGATTGAAAAATCCCTATCAGGTCAAATAAAGAGAGGTGGAGGGGAAATAAATAAGAGAATGAAGGGCAAAGGATTAATTTGTTTTGTTTGTCAGTCAAGCTGATGGGATTCAATCACACAGACAGACAGACAATAGAAGTCTTTGTTCTCTTCATTCACCCTGATCTGATCTCAAACACACAGGCCATGTTATTTCATTGACTCTACATGTTTAAAGCGTGTCTGAGAGTTTTGGTACGTTTCTGTAGCAGTAATCAAATCAGCACCCATTAAACCATTACAGAAACCACAATGTATGTGAATGAATACCAGCACACAGTTTTCCCACAGCAGCAGCACCACTGAAATATCACTAGTCTGCAATTTCACTTAAGCGACATTATTTAACATGTAAGAAACAGTGAATCATAGTAGAAACGCTAGTTTATCATAACCAGGAATAATTTTAACATATAAGGAGATTATGATATTGAGCAACGTTAGCAAAATAAAGTATCTTACCCATGAAAATGAAGAGTAGATGTGTCCACAGCAAACAGATCTTGTTTAAGCTCGAAGTGTAGGCCATAATAGCTTTAAACGATAAAATGTGCTACTCTGTAGCGTCAGTATCGTTATTTATACACAATATCTGTGTTTGTTTCTATAGGTGAGTATTACCAGAGACAGGAGCTGTTCAACATTTCCTTTCGTTTCCTACTCCTATCTTAATAAAACACTTATGTTGCAGTCAATCGAGCGTCTTGGATAAACAATACTACAATATAAACAATAAAATAATAATTAAGATTGAATTAAAACGCAGTTTCTCGCAATAAAAAGCAAAGTGACTGAAACCACAATCAGTCTTCTCAACAAAGGAGTCGCTGACGCTAACAGGCTAATGCTAATGTCAACCTACACCGCTAATCTAATCTACTCATATCAAACCCATCGATTCAATTAATAAACATCGGAGTGCAAATGCACATTTATCTAATTAGTAAAGCAGCTAAATCCTTTCCGCCGTCCATCACGGATAGATTTCAAAATACAAATGGCTAAAGGCACCAGTGTTTGACTAGCCGGCTGTGCTAGCGCTTTTGTTGTTAGCTGGCGAGCTCCTGTAAAACACACACAAACAGTGTCCTTAAAAGCCTGAGACGAGATCTACACTAATCTATCGATGATCCAACGTGAAAGCGCTAATTCCAAGAGTTTAAAGGTGTTAAACAGCCCTAATCCAGACAAATATAGTCACACACTGATCTACAGCATGATGACACGAACTGAAATCTGCCCGAATCAAATAGTAAAAATAAAACTAGATATCAGGCGTAATCAATAGCATGATCGTCTGCGGCACTGACTGTAATCCACACGCAAAATTTTGGCCTTTCCAATCGGTTGTGTGTGTTGTTACAGCCGGGTATTTACCACCACAAACCACCCCTTCCCCCTCTAACCATCCCTCTCTCCTCCTCCTTTTCTCTCTCACTCTCACAAACACACACACACATAGTCACATTTTCTATTTCTTTCTTTCTTTCTTTCTTTCTTTCTTTCTTTCTTTCTTTCTTTCTTTCTTTTATGCTAAGCAAGGCCGCATTTATTTGCTCGAAAACACAAACAGTAATATTGTGAAAAACTCACAATTTTAAACTGTTTTCTATTTGAATATTTAAATTTTTTACATTAATTTCTTTTGTAACATTATAATTGTCTTTTGATCAATTCTGATCTAATTAACGCATCACTGCTGAATAAAAGTAGCAATTTCCTAAAGAAAAACCAACCCAAACTTTTGAATGATAGTGAATCACAGTTTTCCACAAAAATATGACGCAACTGTTTGCTAGAAATACAATAAAACAGTAATATTAGAAAAAATCATTACAATTTAAAACTGTTTTCCATTTGAATATATTCAAAAAATAAAAATAAAAAAATATTATTGTTGTAAACATCTTTACTGTCACTTTTGATCAATTTAATGCATCACTGCAAAATAAAAATAGCAGTTTCCTAAAAAAACGTACTTAGTCTAAACTTTTGAATGATAGTGAATCAAAGTTTCCACAAAATATGACGCAACTGTTTGCTAGAAATACAATAAAACAGTAATATTATAAAAAATTATTACAATTTAAAATGTTTTCCATTTGAATATATCTAAAATAAAAAAAAATAAATTGTAACATTATAAATATCTTTACTGTAACTTTTGATCAATTTAATGCCCAAAAAACACTTATTTAACCCAAACTTTTAAATGATAGTGAATCAGTTTCCACAAAATATGACGCAACTGTTTGTTTGAAATATAATAAAACAGTAATATTGTCAAAAATTATTCCAATATTAAACTGTTTTCCGTTTTGAATATATTCTAAAATTTTAAAATATTGATTGTAACATTATAAATTTCTTTACCGTTCACTTTACAGCAATTTAATGCATCACTGCTGAATAACAGTAGCAATTTAGCAAAAAAAAACGTATTTAACCCAAACTTTAGAATGATAGTGAATCACAGTTTCCCCAAAAATATGACGCAACTGTTTGTTCAAAATACAGTAACACAGTAATATTGTGAAAAATTATTATGATTTTAAACTGTTTTCCATTTGAATATATATACTAAAAATTTTAAATGCTTTTTGTAACATTATAAATGTCTTTGTCACTTTTGATCAATTTAACGCATCACTGCTGAATAACAGTAGCAATTTAGCAAAAAAAACTTATTTAACCCAAACTTTTGAATGATAGTGAATCACAGTTACCACAAAATATGACGCAACTGTTTGCTATAAATACAATAAAACAGTAATATTATAAAAAATTATTACAATTTACAACTGTTTTCCATTTGAATATATACTAAATTTTTTACATTTATTTCTTTTGTAGCATTATAAATGTCTTTACTGTCACTTTACAGCAATTTAATGCATCACTGCTAAATAACAGCAGCAATTTAGTCAAAAAAAAAAAACGTACTCAACCAAAACTTTTGACTGATAGTGCATCACAGTTTCCACAAAAATATGTTTGCTTGAAATACAATAAACAGTAATATTATGAAAAAATATTACAATTTAAAACTGTTTTCCATTTGAATATATTCAAAAATGTCACAATTTATTTGTTTTGCAAGATTATAAACATCTTTACTGTCCCTTTTGATCAATCTAATGCATCACTGCTGAATAAAAATAGCAGTTTCTTTAAAAAAAAAATCTTACTTAGACTAAACTTTTAAATGATAGTGAATCACAGTTTCCACAAAAATATGACACAACAGTTTGCTTGAAATACAATAAAACAGTAATGTCATGAAAAAATATTACAATCTAAAAATAGCAGTTTCCTAAAAAAAAACCTTTGAAAGGTAGTGAGTCACAGTTTCCACACAATATGAAGCAACTGTTTTCAACATTTGTAATAAATAAAAATGTTTTTTTTTTTGTTGTTGTTTTTTTTTTTTAGCAGCAAATCAGCATATTAGAATGATTTCTGAAGGATCATGTGACACTGAAGACTGGAGCAATGCTGCTGAAAACTCTGCTTTGATCACAGTTTAAATTAAAATATATAAATTACATAAAAAAGTAGTCAAGTAGAAAATATTTATTTTAAAATGTGATATTTTTTTTTACAATATTACTGTATTTTTTTATCAAATAAATGCAGCCTTGATGAGCATTATTATATCGATGAGTTTTATTTTTGTTCCCCAAAAACAATGAAAATCTCAGTTATTCCAACTTTCAACTGATAGAAGTATAATCATATTAATTATAAAAATACCACAGTATTAAGATCACTATACCGTAGTATGTAAGGGAGTGGCACTCCTGTTATTTGATCAAAGGCAAACTAGCTTTGAATTTACAAATTCAGTGCCGTTTATTTGTTTGCCCTCTGCTTGTATCCATGAAACATGTTATGTAATCATGTTATGATTATGATTCAACATGTATTTCTGTGGTGTTCACATTTAACCTTTCATAGTAACTATTTACATGAAATATTTTTAGTTTAGAGGAGCCAGGGTTAATGTGGAAAGACCCAGAAGACAATACTGCAACTGATGTATTATAACAGAGACCGATACACCCGTTCTGTTGAACAAAGGCTGTGACCGCAGGGTCTCGCTGTCATTATAGTCAGAGGGGTCACTGCATTCAGACGCCCCAGTATTGTTGAGCTCAGACATCAGGGGTTGAAAAACCAACATCTGTCTCTATTCAACCGGTCCACGTGCCCCTTAGTGAAGCTCACAGTGAGTGACAGATGTCGTGTCACCCACGCATGCCCAGCCACGGGGTTAAATCCGTTAGGAAACAAACAGATGGTTTGGGATTTTTGGTTCTCAGTGTCCAAAAGCTGCTGGAGTTTGTATTTTTTCATTATGTAACTTTTTAGCCCCACAAATCAATTCTCAGAGTACACTGTGTAATGTTCATGGTGACCACCACTGTCATTCGCTGTTCTGGTCTATGTGCTTTCTGTAGTATTTAGAAAAAAAATATATACTTATATAATTTAGCATAAATCAAAGCAAATTACTTTCTGCAGTGTTGCCATTAAATGCATCATTTGTTGATGACACCAATACTGACAAATACATTACTTTCACACAGTAAATAATGAAATGGTTTAGGTTTATTTTATTTATTTTTTACTTTGTTGTTTGTTAATATTTTTTCATTTAGCAGATGTTTTTATAAAATGCCATTTAAAAATGAGGATTAATTATTTAATATTTTTTGATATTTTTTTCTAATTAAATTTAGGCAATAACAAGAAGTGCTAGCAATACAAACATTTTCAAACACTGTCCAGAATAACATGCTAAGAGAGAGTAATATAGGAATAGTGAGTGTTAAAAAAAGTATATGTATATATATATATATATATATATATATATATATATATATATATATGTATGTATGTATGTATGCATTTTTTTTTCTCAGCAGGATTAAGTGCTCACAGAAGAGTGATGAGTTTCTAAATGTTTCTGCCAGGCAAGGAACTGTGAAAGAACATGTTTTAAGATATGTTTTTAATATAAAAACATCTAAAAAAGTAGCAAAACTAAAATGAGACATGCAACATGACTTTTTATCTGGAAAAAAGAAGCAAACCAATCTTTCTACTGCTGGAGGATTATTATTTGTTAAATATAAATTATTTGTTAATTGAAGAGGTAAATTACTTTTAAAACCCTTAAATATTGAAACCCTTGAGTGATGGACAACAAACACAAGTGACACTAAACTGACTAGACACTTAAATTCACCATGAAATCAAAACTTAGTTTTCCTATTTTTTAAAATGAAATATTGCAGGGTTTAATATAAATGATTTATCTGTGCACATCATCATTATTATTTTTTTCTTAATTCACGTGCATGAAATTAATCAAATACATCTCTTCTCTCATGACATGTGTACTGGCGGGAGTGCTGGCTGAGAGTTTCCCAACTGTCCCAACTTATCCCAACTGTTTCACCAATAGTAGGATTTAATCATTTTTAATCTTTCAGCAAAATGATTAAAACTTTATTCAAGTCATTCTGTTCATTTGAAAATACAAATGAGTAGTTTCTGTCCCAAGTGTTTTGTTTATTTGTCATGTGACCAAATTGTTAATGAATGACCCATCACTATTTTACTCACATATGTGGTCATGGATCACAAAACTTAAAAAACAAAACATAGCATGCGTATATTTGTAGCAATAGCCAAAAATATATTGTATGGGTCAAAATTATTGATTTTTCTTTTACGCCAAAATCATTGGGATTTTAAGTAAAGATTGTGTTCCATGAAGATATTTTGTAAATTTCACACTGTAAATATATCAAAACTTAATTTTTGATCACTAATAAGCATTGAACTTCATTTGGACAAATTTAAAGGCCATTTTCTCAATATTTTGATTTTTTTTTGCACCGTCAGATTCCTGATTTGTTTCGGCCAAATATTGTCATATCCATAACAAACCTTACATCAAAGGAAAGCTTACTTGTTCAGCTTTCAGATGATGTATAGATCTCATTTAAAAAAAATAAATAAATAAACAAATTACCCTTATAACTGGTTTTGTGGTCCAGGGTCACATATATACGTCACAATAGAGGAGAAATTGCAATCAATGATTTCAGCTTAAATTCAGACACACACAGACCACACAGAAAAACAAGCTACGCTAATTTAGCAGTCCAGCTATTTGAGAGCACAGTAAAAGACCTTTATTTGAAAACATTCTTGACCTTCACTTGTGCGTGGAAGAGTAGAGGTTGCTTTGTCAGTCGTCGCGTGTGGGTTTCTGACAGTGTTAATCAGTGCTGATACTGTTACAGAAAACTGGATTTAACAAATGACCTATTGTAACCAGAATTGGTCTATTTTCACACCTTTACAAACATGTCTGAAATAATCAGTTCAGACAATCTGCTTAGAACTGTTCCTGTTTTTTAGTCAAGCTTTATTCACTGTAATTCTTTGTTTCTTATATTTTTTTACACAAGGTTTTTTGTACACAAAGAAAAAAAGAAAAAAAGAACGTTTTATTCAACGATTCGTCTCCTCCATGTCAGCGTAGCGCCATTTTGGAGAGTATCCGCTGGACGCAAACTGCGTACGCCGGATACGCTGTTTATGTTCAAATCAAAGCGTAAATAAACATAGAAAACGTATCCATGTGGTGCGACTAACACAGACGGGGTATGCAGTTTGCGTCCAGCGGATATTCTCCAAAATGGCACTAGGCTGACG
Organism: Labeo calbasu; assembly: GCA_019740295.1. NCBI lineage: Eukaryota > Metazoa > Chordata > Actinopteri > Cypriniformes > Cyprinidae > Labeo > Labeo calbasu. The sequence goes on along the minus strand of JAHKKF010482975.1, from coordinate 12,918 downwards.
CGGAGGAGACGAATTGTTGAATAAAAACGTTTTTTTTCTTTGTGCATAAAAAGTATTTTTGTCGCTTCATAAAATTCAGATTGAACCACTGATGGCAGATGGACTATTTTGACAATGTCTTTAATACTTTTCTGGGTCTTGACAGTGGTATTTACCTGGCAGTCAACGGGACAGTCACAAACCTCCCGGTTTTCATCCAAAATATCTTAAATTGTGTTCCGAAGATGAACAAAGCTTTTACAGGTTTGAAACGCCATGGGGGTAAGTGATTAATGACAAAATTTGTCAGTTTGAAAGTTTATCTGCAGCCTTGGTATTTTTAAAATGTGATATATCAAAATAAAAGTTTAAAATGAACATATAGTAAAAACAGCATACTGTAAAACATATTTTACATGCGGAAGTGTAATATGCACAGGGCCCAAAGGGACACAGTGATAGGGAAAAAATAGATATGAGGCAAAATGGTTTTAATGCTCTTGCATTCACACGTAAAAGTTTTGCATTCACATAAGAAACTTTGCATTTGCTCTCAGAAGTATTGAAATACAGTTTATCCTTCCACCTCATATTATTACCGTGACCAATTTTGCTCGCAAGAGAATGCAAAGGTATTAAAATATACTATTTCCTCCCATCTTCCTTTAAGTTCTCTGCGAATATGAGAGAAGATATTACACATTTAATTTGAACGTTGCTTATATTTGACTCTAGAAAAACAGATTAGTACAGGTTTTAATAAAAAAGAGGGGAAAATAGTGAAGCAGTATTTAATTACACACTTAATTACATCACTTTTGATAAACCAGTTTTAGAATAAAATGTTCCATTAGACCCTATATTCTGTTTAGTAGCAACATATTATTATTAAATTCATTTAAACACTGAGGGCATATGAAATTTTTGCCATTCAGTATGTAATTATCTGACAATTAAGGCAATGCAGCATTTCTTTAAATTGTAGGGTTTTATCTCGTTTGCTCACTAGATGGTAGCATTGTTGTGCTGTCTGTTCCTTCTTCATGCTGTACTAGTGCAAAGCATCCCTTGACTGTTTGTTGACTATCTCTTCATTATTGTCTAAAAATGTACTACCAATATCCAACCAGTTTCTTTACTTAAAGCAAAGACATGTCTGATAAAGACAATCTCAGAGACACCTGACAGCTTCACAAAAGAGACATGATATTTGCACATATCACTTTCAAATCAACAAGGACCTTTTCAGTGTTACTCGATAATGTTAAAATGCTTTTCAAACACATCTAGAGCGTTACAGCTGGTTTGTTCCAAAATGCCACCAAGATCTTCTTTAAAAGACATTTTACATATCACTAAATCTGTCAAGAATCAAAACCAGATTTGATCTAATCATCAGTAAGCTGGTCCATCCATACAGGTGGAAGAAAACAGTCATTTCCTCTTATTGCAGGTTTTAAAGGTTTTAGTTTATCTTTGTAGAAGTCAATGTAAACAATTAGTCAATTAATTTAATTATTTTTTTTGAAGTTTAAAAATTAAAACTCTTAAGTTCTATAACACTCTTTTGATTACAATATTTTAAAGCTTAATATTTAGATATTTAAGATATATAATTTAAATAATAACACATGTAAAAAAGCACTTTTAGGAGAAGGCTCCAACTGAAATGTTGCATCGCCACAGTCCTTCATTATTCTCCAACCTTTTCTTTTAACAAACGAGCATGTGTCACCCGAAAGTTGGATGTCAGTAAGGGGCTCAGAACTCTACATATCAGTGTCTTCCTCTGTTAAGATCAGTGGTGCTATCAGAGCGGTTCAGCGCACTCTCAGTGCTGGTAAACCCTGGAGAGAAAAGCTTAAGACACAGCCCTCGATAAGAGACTGTTGACTCCATAAAATGTCACCCCAGTCATATCTCAGTGCTCAGATGAAGGGTCTTTAGAGGAAGGTTAAAAATAGTAACCCTGCCATACAATAAGAAGGTAAGCAGAAATGGAGAGGGAGGAAGAGAATGAATGACTTAGAAGAACAGAAAGATACATTAAACATCAGCAAGTGACCCTGAACTCAGCGTGAACCGTCTGTCTGAATTTACAGCTCAAGATGCTTGCAGAGAAATATCAGTATCATGTATTACAACTCTATATTTTAAGAGTAACACTATTCGTCTCTCTCTAAACAGAAAACTTACAATAATACTTTTTTTTTTAAACATTTCCTGAAGAAAACATCCAATTACAATTACTTCGACAATGCTATAGGATGTTCTATTCAGCTAACAGGATATATAATTATATAAATGTTAGGACAAAATGTTGTTAAAGTAATGTTTATGAAACTTTAGTCATACTTGATATACATTCTCATTAACAACATTCTCAAAACGACCTTATGATGTTGTTTGTACTTGAACTTTTTTGTAACATTTAAACTATTTTATAATCACAAGAACACTTAGAATATTAATATATTTTAAGTTTTAAGAATATTTTATCATTCTTAGAATATTAAAAAAAGACATTCCGATGCCATTTTATTTTGGGTGAAAAGAAATAATTTTTGTAGGCTAATCTTTTAGGCTAAATAATTTTACCACGTCAAGAAAACTGGACATTTTAACGTTATAGAAACGTTTAAAAGTTTTTAAAACCTATATGTACCTGGGTGGATGGTTACCAGGCCATTGATATGCGGTTTTTAAGGTGTAAAGTTTTATTCAACATAATTTGCAATGCGGAAGTAAAGTATTTTCTTTAAATGTTATAACCTATTCATTAGCAGCAATAGGCTAAATATACAACAAGAAGTGCGTAAACGGTAAAACTATTTATGCTAGGAGTCAGATTATGAGAGTATATTAAAATAATATGATAATAAATACCAGTTTGCTATTTAAAACAGCAAAACGGACCGTTTTTGTACAAGTAAAGCTAATGACACCGGAAGTCTCGCACATTCAAGTTATGGCTGCAAAAACGCAGTGGATATTATGGGATTTTTTCCTTCAGTTTTATTTGACATCTTGTTTGAGACCTTAGAAAAGTAGTAATACACCTCTTCTCTTCAAGCCACGCGATTTGAGATAGGCTACCTGTTCGTAAACAGCAAACAAACCGGAGTCATGTAAGCAATAGGAATTGTGTTGCTTGCCTTAGCAAACAGCGCTAATTAAATGTGCCTCCATATCCTTAAATTAACTCGATTTGTGCGAAGTAATAGCTCAGTGTCACCAGCTCAAATGGCCCAGTGTGCTGTGAGCAATCAGTACACAGCTGCCACGCGTCAGTTTGCTGAAGCGATAAACATCGTCCTCTCTGATGAAAGCTTGTCAACCCGGAGAGCGCCATTACGGCTGATGACTGACAAGTGCAGAATCTCGTACGATGCCATTTGGGATTTGCTTTTCCAGATGTTTGCCAACTTCTCCTTTCTCATTTTCAGCGGGATTGCGGGCAAATAGCGTATAAAGTGAGCGGGGCACCGCATTGTGGTCTCATACTGTAGTGCCAATCTCGACTGACGCGTCTCTTTTGAAGTATTCATCAATTTTGACAACCATCTGCACAGATTACTGGTTTCTTTCCACACATGCACAATTAGAAGTTTGCTGTTGTTGTCTTCTGTTGCTGAGACTGGAGCAGCCCATTTTAGATGGTGCAGAATAACTCCCAGATTTGTTTATAAAGCAAGTACCATATGGATTAAAACGAATGCATATGTGTGGCATATGGACAAACTAATTAACTATTAAACATAAGTTTCTTTAGAAAGTTGAATCATTTAAAAGACACTTCTTAATCTCTTAAAGTTTGTGTGTTTGCATTAACCCAGAGGATTTTTTATTCCTCAGATGTTTTTAACCATCATCTTTGTTTCAGATGTTTTTTCTATAATTTATTGAGACTCTGGGAAGCAGGAGATTTAAGCAAAAAAATATCAGTTTGCTCTCTGTTTTATCCTATTGCTGACTTTTGAAACAACTGATATATACAAGAAATCTCATTTTTATTTCACTGTGATATTTGACAATCCAGACAATATTATTATAGCTCTGTGGCTGCTCTTTCAAAGCTCGGGAAAATTATAGAAGATCTGAGATTTTTTTTGTCATTTGAATACCAGCTTTTTTTAACCTTAAAGCCTACAGATTTCTATAACCTCAAAATGATCAACATGGGCAAAATGTACAATTTGCTACATGTCTTCTGTTTTCTGATTGATGGTTTTAATTTGTAGCAGGTAAATATAAGTATCATTTTATAAATGTCCCCCTTCAGGTTGTGGTTTGCGTGTCTTTCTGCTGTGAAATCTGTAGTAAATTTTATTAAGTAAGAATAACAGTTAATATTTAATATTTCAAGATGAACACTTACTGGACTGAAGCAACTTATTTTTAACTGATTATCTGTACATACTGTTTTAGAAAATTCATGTTCATATACGAATATCAAATTATCATCATGCTTCATCTTTCAATCATCATTGCATTGCATTATGTATTTTGACCTCACAATAAAAATTACAGGCTTGATTATAAAACTGGCATTTAAATATCATCTTATTAAGACATATTAAAGATATGGATAGACAACTGATAATCATGTGCATTTATGTAAGTAGTGTAGTTTATGTAAGTAGTAGTAGTTTTAAAATATTTACAGTATAGGAAATGTACAAAATATCTTCACGGAACATGATCTTTAGCTAATATCCTAATGATTTTTGGCATTAAAGAAAAATGTATAATTTTGACCCATACAATGTATTTTTGGCTATTGCTACAAATATATACGATTGGTTTGGTGGTCCAGGGTCACATATGTCAGCCTTTATAAGGCTAAATTTCATTTGGGCAAATAAAATAATTAACCAGTCGTTAACATAAGACTAGTACTGAGCTAAAATCATCATAGCAGTTAGACTTTTGATTGCAGACTTTAGCATCAACAGTTTTTGAGATATTGTCAAGATCTCTTTCAAAACTTTAGAGGAGATGCATGTGAGATTACCGAGGTGTTTTACTCTGGAGAAAAAGCCCATGACACTTAATCAAAAGTCTCAGTTTGATCACTATTTTATCTCAGTGCTATTTAGAGGAAACCAATGAGATAGAGAAAAGATCTTGTGTTATTTTTCTCTATTTGGGAACCTGAAATAACGAGCATAGTATGGTGCAAATGTGATAGTTCAGAATAAATGCACAAAAATAGTCTTGCAGTGCTGTTCAGATACCCGGCTCACTTCTTCCTTTGTCGTGCCTGTCAATTAAAACATCAAGTGGTGTGCGCGCGTGCTGCGCGATGATAATCTTCCACAAATAATGAGGACAGGCAACGAAACTACCGTACACAAATGGCTGCAAGTATCTAATCAATGTCTCACAGGGATGAGAATTGGGTTTTTTTCTTCTTCTCTTCCTATTTTATTTTTCTCTCCCCTCCTCCAGTAAATACAAATTGCTTATGCATCAGAATAGTCATTATCTCAGCTGCCAAGGTGCGTCGAGTCTCAGAAACACGTGCGTTTTCCTGCAGTCTCCAGATCACAGGGATAGGCTAAAGTAGCACGGCTATTACAGCGGAATACAGGCCCGGTGTCATTCTAATTATTCCCTATCTGCAGATATGCAAGCACTATAATCTGTTTGGGTGAAATAGCCATTTCTGATCAGCGGTGCTGCGTCGAGCTGTTTAGGAATTCACCGCGTTTTTGATCTAATCACAACATCAAAATATTCATGACACACAATGATATCTCTCCGAGGCAGGCTGACAGCCATTAACGGGGAAACATGGGTAATTTATTAACACTTATCTAGACCTGAAAAGGCCTTTCACTCCGCTCACCACAGAGAGAAGAGTAAAATAGTTTTATGTGATACCAAATGATTTATAACGGTCAGTCGTTATTTGCAAAAGGGATTTAATTAAAACGTGCCTTCCCAATTTTGGCCTGGAGGAAGTTTCCTAGAAAGAGAAAAACAGTTGTTTGAATTTCTTTTGCTGTATTGTAAGTACTGTAAATAACATTCACCACTTTGGTTAAATCGTATGGAAACAAGGTGCGATAAGCGACCGGACAGCCATGCTTTGCTACAGTGGACGTACCTCGTTAACTGCTACTGCTGTATTTTTCTGATGGTCAGGGTTGCCAGGTCTGCAAAAAACAAAAACAGCCCAATTGCAAATCAAAACTAGCCCATTCATGTTTTTCCGTAGTTTTCCGCGTTCTCGGATCACTTTAACTCGCGGACGTCACAAATAATCAGCGGCACTAGTGTAAAAGTCTCCCAATTCTGCTTTAAAACTGCAGACTTGGCAACCCTGAAGTAGGTGGATCTCTTTGTCTTCTCGCAACCGTTCAATTAACCCAATCACCCACCATCAGAGGCAGCTGCGAGCTCTGATTGCAGCCATGATAAACACAAAACAAATCAATACAAGCGTTGTAAAGGTTAAATGATGTTATGTTGTCTGTTATAACGCCGCTGTGTTCTGGAGCAGTGAGCCACTGACTCGCTCTCGCCTCGGCAGACTTTTAATGCCCAAAACTCTTTGTAGTTACATTCGACCCACCAGTAATTCATTCAAACCTTGGTTTATTTCATGTTTCTAATCCAAGAGCGCACATTCCGCTCGCTAATTAGCCCAAATTAGCCGATTCTCTCTCGCGCATCTTTCCTCAGAGAAAGGTTGTTTAGTCGATCCCACAAAAACACGACTTTGGTGTTGAAGTGAACGTTTTTCGACTCAAATCCTGTAAAGGGCCCGGCAATCTTTTCTTACAGGCATACAGTCACTTTCAAAAACAATTAAGCCAATGACATCACTGTAATTACAGTAACTAATTACCCTCTCTAAATGAACAGCTTAGCACAGAAGGCACACAACACAAAAGTGGCTGCAGGAAAAGAGCGGCCGCTAAAACTTCTCTTCTGCTCACCTCTCAAGACCACACAAAGGAAGCTCTTGTTTTTGGCTCACGTACACGTCGTTCTGAAGGTACATCATAAATATTTGCACTCAGTTCTTATCAGTGAATTTGCATTAGTCTCTTATCAGTCCTCTTGCCGGGCTTAACTTGATAAGGAGGAAACGCATCGCACGCCCGCTATTAATGAACCTTCGCTTAGTCTGATGTCATTCTTTAGCCAAGACTTCATCAGCATCAAGGAGTTTGCATGTTAAAGAGCTTCCTGTCTTATTTAAGGGGAGATTGATAAAGAAAGCATCACTATATCGGTCAAACTTGGGGTTAGTGATTTGAACAAAGCCCTAATGTTAAAGTGTAAACTTGGGTGTCTATCTTTAACATTTGTGCTATGTACGTGAATGATATATTGGATGATGTGGTTTGCTGACGAGAGGTGCAAAAGCAGATTTCACACCAGGATTCACAACGTTGACCAACAGTAATCAGATTGTATCACCAATACTGATACCGATACAGATACTTTTCCCTTTTAAAAACATACATTTAAATGACCAATTACACTTTGAAAATTAACAATAACTAGTGTTGATATAAATAATGTATTACATTCACCTTAAAGCTATGTGGATATTCTTTGCCTTTCTGGAAGGAGTTTCCAAGCAGAGGAGCCTAGAATATAAAAAACAATGTGTAAAGTTTCATGTTAAGCGTTTTCCTCCCATAGTTTTATAAGGAAAAACATAACGTGGCTTAATGCATTAAGAAAGTAATATTAAAAGGCTAAACTTAGTATACTGATGATGCAAACTATATGCAGGCAAGCAGCCCTGGATATGAATGCAAAGTGCATTCATGTAAAGCGTTTTCCTCTGATAGAAAACCATTATAAAGAAAACATTTTAAGTGGCTTAATGGTTAAAGACAGTGATACTGCATAAAAAAGGCCAAATTCTGTAAATTTAATGGGTCTGGCTAATTTTAATGCATTGTCTTAATTATAAAAATTGTTTGTGGACAGCAGTGATTTTTTTCATGATTTCCCTACTGTGCCTAATGAAGCTAAAGCTTCGCACATTCACAGAAAAAAGGTTACTTTTGCATTAAAAAAATAAGGTGGATAAGTTATTGGTGTTGCCACAGTGGTGAATTTCTACCGTTTCATCTGTCGCTATAGCCAAAGTTTCCACTTGCGCTTGGAGCAGCTGAATCGCGTGATGGCATGACAACAAAACAGCATAGCAGGGGAAGAGCAGCAATGTTTGCATATGACACGTGAAAAGAGCGGCATATACACAGACAGACATGTCTACTTTTTGTTGAATGTAGTAAGCAATGTATTAAATGTAGAAGAGAGAAAATTGACCTAAAGTATCAATCTCATCAGGCTAGTTTCGATCCGATACCAATAAAAACGATGGTATAAATTCTATCGATATTAGGATCGATCCGCCCTAGAAACCCTCCACCTTCCCCAGCTCCACCTGTATAAATCTGCTATGGGGTGATTTTGTATATGTATGCGCAGCAGCAGTTTTTCCTACATGCTCATAGAATGCTTACAAAATTTCAGCGGGGGTGGTGTAGTCTTTGGTGGGGCAGGGGTCCCATAAACACATTTTTATTTTATACAAAATTCAGCTTTATTAAATAATCTATGATTTATAACTCTGATTTATCAGGGGAGCACAGGGCACAAAGTAACACTTTTTGAATTTCTCAGTTTGTGTAAACCCACATGGGGTTCAGAGTATAAATTTTTTTATCCACATTAATTTTACACTTGTCTAGTACAAATAACTTTATTTCATAATTACGTGTACATTTTTCATAATTATGTATACGTTTTTCATTATTTACTTCAAAAGAATGGAAGTGAAATGTGGCAAAATGCCCCGTAGGTGGGGTACATTGTAACATGTGAGGGGCACGTTGTAACGTGACCATATGACAGCTTAAAATGTTATCTGATCAAATGAAAAAAAAAAAAACCTAAAATATTTTGTAAATAAAATAAAATTCTTAACTTCAGTCTTTTACTATGGTGAAATACTATTCAAAAGATTTTGCATTTTGACGCACTTTTTTCTCTATGTAGTGTTGATATGGCAACTAGTAAATACCGTAAATTTGGAAATATTTAAACCACGTGTTGTACAACTAGCCCCGCATTAGTTTTTGCCCCCACTCCCCTATCTTCCCTGGTTTAGGCCTGTCATGGATAAATAAATATGACAATAAAACTGTCAGGAGGTGGCATCTAGTCCTTGTTTTAATAAATAATAAATTGAATCATTCAAATCAAATGATTCATTCAAAATGGCAGATCCATTTATAAATGAAACAAGTGACCATCTTTATGATTAGATCATTGAATCACTGACGCACTCAATTGGTTAAAAAACAGATTTATTCAAGAACGGAACACCACACTGTTGTATAAAATTAAAAAGTTCAACCAAAAATGAAAATTCTGTCATTAATTAGTCACCCTCATGTTGTTCCAAACCCGTAAGACCTTGATTCATCTTCAGAACACAAATTAAGATTTTATGAAATCCGAGAGCTTTCTGACCCTGCATAGACAGCAACACAACTGACACGTTTAAAGGGGTCATGGGATGCCCATTTTCTACAAGTTGATATGATTCTTTAGGGTCTTAGTGAAAAGTCTATAATATACTTTGGTTAAGTAATAATTCTCAATGGTTGTGTAAAACAACACCCTTTTTACCTTGTCAAAATCAGCTCTGCAAAAATCATCCCATTCTGAGGGATTGTTCCTTTAAATGCAAATGAGCTCTGCTCTCCTCTCTTCTCTCTGTGGAGTGACGAGCCTGTTTACGTTAGCCGTTAAACTTGCTAACTAGCACATTATTAGGAAAGGCGATCACAAAGATTCATAAAAAACACTTATACTCACTTCTGCTGTAAGTGAAGTTGGATCACGAATGATTTGCACGAACATAGACGCATTTATGTAGATTGGGAGCTGCATCCCCTTTACAAACAAATGTAATCCACTGGATCTTCAGCAGCTCAGATGTCGGGAGTAAACGACGAGCACTATGTTCATTATTACATCCAGCAACACAACACCTCAATCAATCAATCGGAGATATTCTTGTCTAACTTACATCCCTGCTCCGGCATCAAAACAATAGAGATCTGACTGTGACAGCTGATCTGAGGTAAGACGCTCATGTCAATCAACTATCGTGGGAGTGGCCTCTGTCGGTGTGACGCCACACTGACAGGCATCGGAGAATGGCTCGATTTGAAGAAGGGGATATTATTTTTACAGATTAATGAAAAACCACTACATTGAATGTGTCAGTTGCATTGCTGTCTATGAAGGATCAAAAAGCTCTCGAATTCATCAGAAATATAGTAATTAGTGTTCTGAAGATGAGCAAAGGTCTTGTGGGTTTGGAATGTCATGAGGGTAAATAAACAACAGATTTTTCATTTTTGGGTGAACTATACCTTTAAGATATGGACAGCTGTTGATTACCAAACCACTAGAAAATTATTTTAATTTGACAAACTGACCAACCAACCTACCAACAAAAAAATAAACAAAAATTGCTTTTAGAGTAATGCATTTACTTAATGTCTAAGGGGTGCAATGTTGCAAAGCATAAATATTTGTTGTTTGAGCTGTAAAGTTGTATAACATGTCCTTTTGAGATGAGAATATTATTCTAAGTTCTGCACATTTAAACTCTCATATAAAATTTAAGCCTTACAGATTTTAACATTATACAGTGCATTGCTGTAAACTGTTGTTTTGTGAAGCAGCCTGTGACAGATGCTGTCCACGAGCTGCAGATGGAGAGACTAATGGTCCAGTGGTGTTTGGGTTGTGAGTTGCTGCTGATGAAGTGTGTTCTGCATGTTTTGTCTGTGTCTCCTCATCTTTCTCTTTGCTGCTGATTTGAAAGAGCAGCCTCTCTTCACCTCACACTGTGATATTCCCCCATCTGCTTCCCCTCCATTTCATCAGCGTTGCGATCGACGGCAGCCCTTCCCTCTATCACAGTCACCTCACCGCATGCCACGGATTTGAAGATTAGCTATTCCCATATTTTCCCTTTCAGTGTTTATCTCCTACAAGACACAGCCATACTGAAAAAGGGCAAAACCACAATGAGCCGCTCGCTTTCTCATGCCTCAAGGCCTTTTAATTACAAAACCAATGAATAAACCAAGGGGGAGGGGTGAGTGTTAAAATTAAGGAGACACATTCATGTTGTTTTTGCTTTCTTAAAAATATACTGTCTCATTGCAAATATATGTAATTTTTAGTAGTACACACACAAACCATGATTTATTTTTGTTTAGGTATATATACAGTGACCCCCAAAATAAAAACACGTGTCATTGCAGTAATATCAAACCAAGTGGCATTTATTTTAAAGATGCATTAATTTTTTTTTTTAAGTTTGTTACATTTTAAATGTTAAAACAACATAAATACTTCTCAAAGTGTACACAATGAAGCTATAATCGCTTTTATTTTAATGCAGGCCCCTTTTAAGATTTTCAGTCTTATAATATATCAATTAAATTATCAAACGTTTCCAGTTTGGTGGATGTTAAACTCAGCTCTGAATATGTTACAGTTTAGGGTAACACTTTACTTTAAGGTGTCCTTGTTACACACGTTACATGAACTTACTATTATAATAATAAATAATTATGCATAATTGCATGCAAGTAACCCTAAGCCAAACCCTAACCATATAGTAAGTATGTGTACTTAAATATTACTCAGTACTTAAATGTATACTTACACTGTAACAAGTACATCTTAAAATGAGTGTAACCCAGTTTAGCATTAATTGTTTTCTTCTGCTTTTGAAAATGAGGTTAAAATCACAAATGTCCCACATGCGATGAAACTCCAGTTATATCGGTTGATTTCTTTGCATGGAGCAGGTGCCTCATGGGTGACAACATGCTGCGATCACATGACCAACCTGATACTCAGTTTATCTCCATAATTGCGTTAGATGTTTTGTCTACAATTTTATACATTACTGAAAGGTTTTGATAAATGAACTGCAATACAGCAAAAGAGCCAACAAATTTGAAGGACAGATTTCAAGCACATCATCTCATGAAAATAAGTTTGTTGCCACATTTAAAATGTCATTTATTGCAGTAGATGCTAAATAAGTAGGTGACATTGGGACAAATTCTGCTTGAGTTTTTCTTCTACTTGTTCAGTGTTCTCAGCCAATTTTTAAAATAACTTTTAGGGGGCGTTTGCAACATAATTTTTAACCAAAAAATGGAAAACATTTACATTAGGGTTGTGCCGATAGACGATAGTAATTATTTGGATCAGTATTCTAAAGTGAAGATCATGGTAACTAGGAATGTCACTATACCCAATATAATATCGAACCGTTCGGTACGACATCCACGGTTCAATACGCGGTTGTGAATTGTGGTTTTTCAGTTTTGCATTTAAAAAATTTCCTTGTTTTATTTCTCTCGAAATTTGCTGTGTGTGTGGCCGTGATTTCACGTGATGAGATGAGGAAACGCCTCCCCGATAAGATTTGAAAAAGCAAAACATGCAGAGCATCTTCCATTAATGAAATGCAATAAGCCTTTCTAAACCTGTTGTCCAACAAAAGAGAACATTATAACTTATTTTTACTTCACAGCATCAGCCAAGTGTTTGAAATAACTTCCTTTTGTGATCTGATGTGGCTTCTTATCAAAGAATGAGGCAGACAATATATTCTATACTGTATGTCGGTTATGGCTTACAATATACAAAAACTTACAAATACTCGAGATGGCTTGAAGAACACAAATAAACCATATATTACTGCAGACGAGTGTTTATTGTCCTTACATTTCATCATTCATTTCATCTTGTTTTCAGTTATAGCAATAGCGACGCCTTTATCCATATTAGAGAAACTGGAACGTGCTACTTCTTTGACGCATATGTCTATTTTCTGCTCGAGGGCGCCCTCTGGCGTCC